>OZ005659.1:168310433-168426147 GCA_963930645.1 Salticus scenicus
ACTGTCTAAATTTGGTTCGATTTGGAGTATTATTTCGGAAGTTATAGTGATTTTAAATTTTCAAGTGGTAGCCTGATTTCAAGTGGTCCCGCTTAACTTAAAATATCTGCCACTTTATTAAAAATGGCGGATAAACTTCATTATTAAACTTCATTGAGACCCTTATGTGACCTGTATTCACAACAAAATTCAAGCAAATCTTGCTTTAAATATGCTTTTTACAATGTCGGTTTGAAATTTTCAAGTGGCTGCCACTTGAAAACAAAAGGTCGGAGCAACTTGGTTAACGAACTCATTCAAGATATTTATAAGATCAGTTCACTGTCCAAATTTGGTTCCATTTCGAGTATTATTTCGGGAGTTATCGTGATGACAAAATTTTCATTATAGATAGATAGATAGATAGATAGATAGATATACGAAGTGATTGCAATAGGTCGATTTCTAAAGAAATGAACCTAAAATGATCAGTTTTTATTAAAAAGAAAAAAAAAAAAAAAAAATGGCCAACGTTCATCACCAAAGTAGTTAAATCTAGACCAATCAAAAATAGGAGTGGTCCACCTGGAAGTGTTCCCGACAAACTCGTTGCTTTATTTATCACGACTAAAATAAATAAAAACACTAATATATAATAATATTAAGAATTAATCATACATACATACCAACCATCTCATTATGAACCATACAATTTTTAGTACCCGCCTTTTTTTTCACACCAGTCATTTCTTAGAGTAATTTTATTCTTATTTAATCGTAACGACATTTGAAGAAAATTACTCTAAAAATAAAGTGGTGTAAAAAAAGGGGCGTTTAGAATTAAAAGGTTATTAATGAGGTAGTTGGCAAGTATGTATATAAAATCATAATTTAAAATTTATCTTTTTTTTATGTGTTTGTTCTGTAGCTGTGAAATACATCGGAGTTCTGAAATACATTGTGTATAATGTCTGGGATATATAGTTGTAAACATTTTAATTTATTCCAAGGAATTTTTGGTCCCACCTTTATTTCGCTCCACTTTATTTATAGAAAACATTATTCCAACATATAACTTCGATAAAATAAAATAAATTACTTTTAAAATAAGTGGTATGAAATAAATTCGGTGTAAAAAACACTCCAGAATAAATGCAAATGTTGGCAGTTATGGGTATGGGGTGTCATTCTTCTTGTATATCACTTTTTTATTTTAATTTTTTAAAATAAAAATAATTTAGAAATCGTTAGCTGTAGTTTTCTTGGGTTAGTAGAATTGAGATTGCTGTTATTCTAAAATCTAATTGCGTCGACCCATATAATTTAAGAAAATATTAATAAAAAGTCTAAACATAAAATGTACACCCGCATTACGTTTTTATTTCTGCGTTCACTTTTATAAAATACAACTTTGACACTTAGATACTGGCACATTTTCCTATTTTTAATGAAGTTCCCTCTTTTAGCGTTTTATAAAAGCATTGCATTATTTATCAAACTGATTTTTCATATTCCTGTTTACATGACATAAATGTCATCCCCAGTAACCAATGCGGACACCGAAAAATAAATACACCAATAGAAATCCATGATTTAACAGAACCCCCAATACTGATTAATGCACTCCACTGTAATTTTAACGTTTCTCTGGCCTATTTAATCACGGAATTTTCGCTAAAATATAAAGTGAATATTTCTATAAAAGTTTATAAATTTTTAAAAATCAAGCGAGTTGGGAAGTCTTACAGGAACAAGAATACTCACAGTTCTTTAAAAAAAATAGTATATTGTTTTAGCGAAAAGACTAAAGGCGGGGCCTAATGAAATGTGACTTATTATTTGGTGACTGGTCAACAATGTGTTGAACTGTTTGATGTTGGAGTTCGGATTTAGGGGAACTGTCTACGCCAGGGATTTGGGCCTAATCAGTGTGAGTGTGACAAGAATATAAATCTATAACTAATGTTTAAAATAAAAAATTGCTACTTCCTATAATTTTATCATGAAATATATAAATAATGTCTTGTGAAAATATATGCAGGGAAGCCAACATTGTAATTTGTTCTGAAGCATTTTTAGCCCCGCCTTTATTAAATACCACTTTTATATATAGAGTAATTTTTACTTATTTTATCATAGTTATATATTGGAGAAAATTATTCTTTAACCGTTTGAATGCTGAAGCATTTTCTGAAATACATCCTTAAATTGCTATCGCTATTTCAGGCCTCAATAAAAGTTTTTCCCGTCTGAATATTTAATTTTAGTTTTATAAATAATTCGAAACCCGATCATGCCAATTGGAAAACCACGCCTTGCAGTAAAAAAAAAAAAAAAAAAAAAAAAAAAAAAAAAAAAAATCCAAGTAAGCAGAAAACGAAAGGAAATGTATAAATGTGTATTTTTATGCCTAAATTATTTACCCTCGACAGCTCTTTCTACAGAAATAAAATATGAAATTTTCAATTTTCTAATGATCAATAAAAACACACCTAATTAATGAAAACCATGCCTTACTGTAGCGTTTGTAAAAGGCCAATTTAAGTATCATTAAAGGATGAATAAAAACAAAAAACGTGTTTTACCATTAATAATTGTTCACACACAATGTTTTACGTAAATTTAGGATCAGCGAAAAAATCCAATTTTGTTTTCCAAATATGCAATTTAACGTAGTGAAGGACGTATTTTGATACAATTCTATCGAGATTCCACCCATTCTTATTTTTTTCCAACTTATTTCACAAATATAATTCTATATATTTTTAAAATGATGTAACGATCGTCGTAATATTGTATGCTTCAAAAATCTTGTTAGATAGTTCTCTTTCGAAAGAAATACATTTAACTGATTTCCGTGATTAGAGTATTGACGTTGTTTCTGGTAATATTTTTTGAGCGTTAAAAAAAATAAAAAAATATTAAAACATAATCACTCATACAATTGTCAGTTAATTTATTAATTCTTTTTATGTTTTACAAATAAATAATGAAAGAAAAGAACTTTATAAAATAAATAAACAAATATATATATACATATACACAACTGCCAACCTAATCGGGTTAATTGTTAGTACCGCCCATTATTCTACTCCACTTAATTTTTAGAGTATTTGTTTTCTTAATCATCGTAAATATATTTGAAGAAAATTACTCTATTTAAGTGGTGTAGAAAAATGGGCGGTACTAACAATTTGCCAGATTAGGGTAGCAGCTCGGTATATATATATATATATATATGTATATATTTACTTCTATGTAAAAGAGAATAATGAAAAGATAATGTTTACCAACTGTGTTTTGGTTCTGATTGGTTAATTTTATTTACGTAAAAAAATTAAATTAAAAATCCGGTAATATCTGAATTGTACCTCTTGCAGCGCGATACCGCTGCTTCGCAGTTTTCGAGACTGGACATTGCAGCGCTATCGCGCTGCCTAGCAGTCAAACGGATAAATAAAGTGGTACGAAATAGAGGCGAGGCTAAAAATTCTCCGGAATAAGTTAAAATGTTACCAACTAAGTATATGACTGTACAGTGCAACCACGTTTCCTACGCCTAGCAGTGAGGACGAGTCCAAATTCTTTGAGGGGTGAAAAGTTGACCGACAGGTTGGAATTTATAGTAAACATCCAACCATTCGGTTCGCGGTGTTCCCTTATCGCTTATTTTTTCTCAATTTTTTCGTTGAGAGAAAATAATATCTCTCCTATTTTAACAGTGGACTCGTTCAGTCAGCACATGCGCAGAGGCTTCCATGGTCCCAAGAAACGTAGTTAAAGATTACTTCACAGCATTTTCCCAGTTAAATTTAATGGGCGGAGCTATGAAGAATATGGACAGGGGTCGTACTCTCCGCCCTTTTTTCAGGACATTCTCATGAATGAAAATTTTTCAAATTTATTGCTACCACTATTTTTATAAATTAATCTGTACCCTGTGTAATGACACATTACTATAAATATACCTGAAGTATTTCTGCATAGAATTAGTGGTAGCAAAAAAGGCCGAAATTTCTCATATTTCAGAGTGTCCTGAAAAAAGGGCGGAGAGTACGACCCTGAATATGGAAGATAAAACATAAATAGGTGCTTGTGTCTTGGGCTCTGACACATGTTTCAAGTGTGGTAATAGCAGCAAGAAATAGGTTTGCATCATAAATTGTTATTTTACTTTAGGCTTTTATTATTACTTGGTACACTGCATAAAGCAAAATTTTAAATTATTCTAAAAAACGAAAGTGGAAGATTTTTATCACTTTTAAAAAATATAGTCTGGATATATATATAGTATATATTACATAAAAAATAACATGTTGCCAGTACACTTCAATAAATTATTTATGTTTTTTCTTTTCTTTTTATTTCTTTCTTATTTTCCCCTATCATTAAAATCGTAATAATAAGAAGAAAAAGAATAAGAAATTTAATTCGAGGCTAATATATGTTTTCATTGAATGTAGGAAATTGTTTTAGCTGAACAAATCTTTGAGTAACAGTGAAAATCATTGTAAATTACTAGTAAACAAAAGGAAAGAATGAAAATAAATTATATTGAAAATAAAATGATTTTAAATATATTTTAACATTCATACTTTTTTGTTTTGTACTACACTTATTATAAAAATAAATAAATAGAAAAAGAAAAAATAATTTATTCATATTATTATAGTTAGTGTAAGTTAACCCTTTGCGGCGCAAGACAATTTGAAACATTTAAATTATATGTGCCACCGGAATTAATGAACTGAATTAAACTAAAAGAAATTTTAAATTTTAAGGTTTAAAAAACCGGCCATTTCTGATATGTTATAAACGTGAATTTTTGCTAAAATATTTCCGGGATGAATTTCTGCAGCTGGATCTTAAATTTTGCGTCCTCCTGGCGAGGACACCGCGCGTTAAGGGGTTAATACTACCTTTATTTTCAATTTTTAGATATTAAAAAAAAAAAGTATTTTTAATTGATACGTCCTTTTACAAAATATTAATAGCTTAATAAAATAATAATAATAATATCTAAAACAATTATTTTGACTCCAAAGACTGAATATGCAGTTACAACAGCTGTCTAAACTTAAATAATGTTGAGCTTGTATTCCCAAAAGATATTTTCTTTAAAAGGTTACATTTTGCATTTCTTATATCCTGTCTTAAAAAAATATTTCTATTTATTTCAAATTAGACTTCCACCGTTATTCTTAGTGATGGAAAATGTACTGGTAAAACTCTAAGAAACCTGTTGCGTTTTGTGGAAAAAAAATATTTCTGCTTCTTGTTAGGCTGCAGTAATGCGGCCATGCAGTGTTGCCATATGTAGGACGGTTTTTTAGCTCTGTGTCTGTCGTAGGGGTGTTTTTTTTTTTTAATTTTGTTTTGTAGGGATTTTTCTATTATCTAATGAAAATTCTTTTGAAAAACGCAGTAAGTTTTAAACTTATTTGTAAAAAAATTGCTTACAATACCTTGTTTCTCATACATTATTTTATTACAGATTGATGCGAAGTGAAACATCTCAGAACTCAGAGTTGCCAACATCTATAATTTATTCCAGTGTATTATTAGTACCGCCCTCTACTTTTCATATTTCTACTACATTTTTATAAGAGTTCTTTTCTTCCTATTTAATCTTAGTTACATACTAGGGAAAATTACTCAAGAAAATCAGTAAAGGCTTGGTTTTTAAGAACACAAAACGCAAACGTCAACGTGCGCTGATATCAAGGAGACTCTGACTGGAGCATCGCGGCGTCGGAAACGCTGACGTTTGCTTCTTGTGTTCTTAAAAACCAGGACTTAAGGGAGAAAAAAGGTCATTACTATGATTGCGCTGGCATAAATTATAATAGTTGGAAAATTTGAGTATTTTTAATATCCTCCCTTTTATTATTATTGCTATTACTATTCCGAGATTGTAAATTTATTATATAATTTTAATAAAAAATATGACATTTATTTAATATTTTGATATAATTAACGTCAAAGTTTTAAAATAAATTGGACAATAAGGCATTACATGTTAAAATTAAATTTCCTCGAAATGCCAATTGTCAAGTTATTTGTAATTTGTATACACCCACCCCTCAAATAAAATATATTGTGCAGTACAAAATCTTAATCGTAAATATATTATACTGATCTAAAAGTGTATTTTATTTTGTTTTACGTCAGAATGCGTTGGTTTTCGTTTTCCTTTCTGTAAATTAGTCTTTTTATTTCTCTTCGATGTGCATACTTGCCAACCATCTCATTATGAACCGTATAATTTTTAGTACCCGCCTTTTTTTTCACACCAATAACTTTATAGAGTAATTTTAGTCTTATTTAATCGTAACAACATTTGGAGAGAATTACTCTAAAAATATAGTGGTGTGAGAAAAGGGGCGTTAACAATTGTACGGTTATTAATGAGATGGTTGGCAAGTATGGATGTGTTAGTCTCTAGCTCGCACCATCCATTTCGTGTAGCAACACCCCCTAAGGCGTCGGAGTAAGGTACCTATCAAGTCAATATTTGCTGGTTTAACATTGATTATTTATTACTAAATTAAATTTATTAGGTAAGTTTGATGCGAAAACATGTCAAAGTAGATTAGTTGTTAGATTTAATAATTTAATAGAATAAAGAGCTAACAGTATTAAATTTAAACGAATTATAGAAACATCGTCCATTTTATTTACTGTGTTTTCTCGAATATATCCATTTGTATACATGTATTAGGTATTTGTTTTTATTTGTCCGTTTGTTTCAACAATCGATTTATGTGTATATTAATAAGAATGGATTTTTTTTTTTTTTTTTTTTTTTTTTTTCATGCTAGAAAATATTAAAATAATAATAATAATATGATTTTATATAATTTCTATTAATAGTTTTGAATCGTAGGGTATTTTGTAGGGTACAAATATTTTAATGTAGGGAACGTAGGGATTTTTCTCCATTAAGTAGGGATAATTTAAATTTTCATCTGGCAACATTGCGGCCATGTGAAAGCTGAAAACTCGTGAGTGTTGTGTACACTGTAAAAAAATAACTATTACCAGCTGCAAGAAACTCTCTGTGATTGGAGGAAATAATTATTTTCTCCAATCACAGATAATTTCTTGCAGCTGGTAATAGTTATTTTTTTACAGTGTAGTTACGGCAGATTGGGGAAAATTATAAGCTATTGTTAATGGGGATGTTTTGGGGAAAAATAAATTATTGGAGAAAACCAGAAAGAGTTTTTTTTTTTTTTTTTCTTTTCAAATCATTTTCTCCCAGAAGTGCGTATGATAAAGAAAAAATTTACTGGGATCAAATTTTACAAATTGAATTTTTTATATATACAGTGGAGCACCTTTTATACGTTTCTCATTTATACGTTTTTCTCATTTATACGTTTTTCGACTTCGGTCCCAAATCATTCCATTGAATTCTAATGTTAAAATATTTCGTTTATACGTCACGAGTAAATTCTTAATTTCACTTATACGTTTTTTTTCTCCTTGTAGAATCCCAAGTTTGAGTTTCATTCCAGGATAAAAAAAAAAAAAAAAAAAGATGAATGCTCTTATGTTTTATTCTTATCTTATCTTTTTCAATTATTTTTTTCTTAGATTTATGGTAACAAAGTGTGGCTATAGAACAAATTGCGACCTGCATCGATCTATGGCATCGAGAGCCTGGGTCAAGGAGGGTGTTTTTCAGCAGTTGGCGACTGGGTGCAATGGTAGCCAGTGACCACTTGAAGACCTCCCACTTACTCTTTTAATTGACTACAGGGATGGGATATCAAAGGGAAAAAAAAAAAAAAAAACTTTATAGGCATTTTGTAAACTTGAAGATTTATTACTCACTTCCGTTGGGCGAGTACAATTGCAGAAACAAGGATCCCCCCCCCTTTCTTTTAATCGTTTGCAAAACTGCCATCTTCATTTAGAGAACAAAAGGCTTTGTCTTTAAAGGTTAAAATCGAAATCTTGAGAAAATTTTCTGAATTTCTGTATTTTTAATTAGTTAATTTTTATTCTACCTTTTAAAAATATTTTTAATTTAATTAAAAGTATATCTTATTCGAATAAATGTAAAGGAAATCATGAAAATTGATTAGACTTTTATCTATAATAATAATTACTAATATGACACTTTATTGTGTATTAATGTTAAAACGAATTTTCAGTTGTACGTTTTTTTTCAGTTATACGTTTTTTAGGAACGGTCCCTTGAAAAACGTATAAACGGTGCTCCACTGTATTACACACTTTGAGCTTCTCTTAAACAGAAAATCAGACTTTCACATACTTGCCAACATACTAATTAGTATTCCGTAGTATTGTTAGTCCCGTCTTCTTTTTCACACCAGTATCTTTTTAGAGTATTTTTCTTCTTATCGAATCGTAATTGCAATTGGAGAATATTACTCTAAAAAATGTCTGGTCTGAAAGAAAGGGCGGGACTAATAACACTACGGAATATTAATTAGGATGTTGGCAAGTATGCTTTCAGCGACTGGTCTCTGTGTGTTAATCTGTTATCGTCATAATTTAAAAAGCATATCAGGCAGAAAACTAAATTCTATGTCACCTGGAGAATTTACGTGACAATTTCAATTGAAATTGGTATATTGAATATTTCGTTTTGAGAACTCGTCTTCATTTTTCAGAGCACCATTTTTTTTTTTTTTTTTTTTTTTTTTTAAATATTTCTCAGTTATCGTAATTTAAATTCATAGCACTTCTAAAACCTCTAATTCTAAGGTTTGATCATACATTTTAACTTAAACTAATAATTTAATAAACTAAAGCCCACCAGTTGCTGAAATGTTCTGGTCACGAAATCAGAAGGAAGGTGCAGGGTTTGAGCACAATTCGCGTTCGTCGGCCTCAGCCGTTTCCTTCTTTCTTTCTTTTTTTTTTCACCTGAAACTCGCATGAATATGGACTAAGAGCCCTCAGAAAGACTCCAAAAAAAGCACTTCACCCAGGCCCTAGACCTTATGGAATGTTTTTGGGCCCTCCGTAGCCGAGTGGTTATGTCACCACACTGCTAATCGCCTTCGAGCGTAGGAGAGCAGGTTCGATTCTCGTGCTGGTTCGGGGTTTCTTTCCAATTCTTCATACTCACGGAGTAATATTAATAGGAGTTGAAGGTCCAATGGGAGAAAGCTACGAAACTGTGATGTAAATTTTTGGTAAATATTGAGGGCGCCACTTGTCAATACTCCCTACCTCGGCGCGGATATAGTGTTGTTTTCAATAGAATTTTGCTGGAGTACATTTGAAATTTTTTATTTTAAGCAATTTAATTTTTTTGTAAGTTCTTAAAACTGCATAATTCAGATGTTTCAAATAAATGCTTCGTTCCTAGTTGTAAAACAGGCTATGATAGTGAAAAGAAAAAAAAAAAAAAAGCCCCAGGAGAGAAATAATGTCCGAGTTTGTGTTTTCTGCACCTAATGCAAGTTTATTTTTTTTCTTTACAAAATTTCAACCATTCTCCTTCCTCCCAATTGTCTGTTTTAGCTAGCTTCGGTTCATAAGGATCGTTATTTTTTAAAAGCTCTCTTTCAAAGTAAAATTAGTATAAAATGGCTCTTAAAAAAAAACATGTTGGTTAGAATACTCTATTTAATGAAATTTGCTTTCAATCGAACTTTTTTCAGCTTGATATTATTTTTTAAAAAATAATTAAAACGAGACATTTCCCCATTGAATAACATTGCGGAAGCTGGAGAGAAGGAAGTATTGTACGCTGGCGCCATCTGTAAACATTATAAAACAACATCACAAAATTTCAGCGTTACCTTCTTCTCCTATTAAATATTACTCCGTGTTCATACTGTAATTCTGTTATGTGCTATCTGTCTTTATCTGACGAAGATTTACAAACGGGCTTCGATAGAGTCAAGCATGCAAACCTGATGTATATCTTATCAATAAATGTCATAAATGAAATGTTTATGGATTATAACTTGAATTTAATTTAAAATGTTTTCAATAAAATTTAATCTCGCAAAGGTGTTACAACAAGCAGGGATGGAACATGGGCGCAGAATTCATACCACTATGAATGTAAGAAAATTTTCTACCTCTTAGATCAACGATATTATAGGTATGGAAATTTCTTAAACAGATTCCGGTATGAATTCTGCGCCCGTGTTCCATCCCTGAACAAGTTAATTAACTTAGCTGCTGGCCAAAATGGCTTTACACCGTACAATGTTGCACTGTTAATGATAAGTACCAGCAATCGCTATAGATAAATATAGAAGATTTCGTTTCGTCTGCTCTTGGTTCAAAACAACTTTGTCATGTCACCTCTGACATCAGATCAGGTGGGAAGAGCCCATTTAGAGCTATCTTACGTCGAAAACTCATTTAGCTGGTTTGTTTCTCCCACATGTGACTTGCAAGGGAAGTATGAATCAGTAAAAATGCTATTGAAACCAAACCAAGCTTCAATTAAAGAGCAATGTCGAAAACATTGGGTACCGTACAAATTTGCTGCAACAACTCCCATGGGGGTGAGATATGCCCTCTATTAGTTTTAGTTACTTCTATAAAAGCCAACAAAACACACATCGTCTTGTGAACGGATGGTGCAGTGCTAGCGTGCTTGACTTCGGATACCAGGTCCTGGGATCGAGTCCCGCAAGGGCGTTTTGCAATTTTTTCAATTTTTTTTTCTATACGTTTTTAATTAAATTAAATTATTAATTTAAGAGAAAATATTTATTATATTAAGATTTATTTTAGTATTCCAGTTAATAAAGTATTGAGAATGAATTTAAGAAATGTATTTTTTTTTATTTTTTTATTTATAAAAAAGAAAACCATGTTTAAAGCTACGAATATAGTTTCTAATTTATAACAGTTATGATTAAAACTAGAAAAGTCATGAAACCATAAGTATTTTTCACAATTAGAATAAGAAATATAAAAAGATTGATCACAATTATTTTAATTTCAATTTTGTTCACCGTCAGTTATTGTTCATCACGAACATTTTGTCAAATATTTGGATACAATCGTCGAGATTACTTGATTTGTAAAATTCATATTTATCCAGATTTTGAATTTTTTTAGATGTAAATTAATTATAAATTAGTAAAATCATTTTGAGAAAATTTGTCATTGTCTTCAATATTGTTGTCAGTTCTTCCGACACCACGAAATTTGATAGTTGTTTAATGAAATATTTGAAATAAAAGTTGAATGCGACGTCGAATAGTTAAGCAACAGCTGTTCCTCATTCAGGATTTTTCATGCAAACAATTGCCTGAATAAATAAAACATTTGAGAGCAGACGATTAACTCTTGATATTAATGTCGTCGTTAAAAAATAGTAATTAATAATTTATAAAAAACAATCATTAACAAAATTTTATCTTAATGTAATCATTAACAAAATCTTACCTAACTATAATATAAAAGTATTTCCCGTTAAATTATTAATTTCTTTAAATTTAATAAATAAATAAATAAATTGGTTAAAAATAAAAAAATATTAAATTGTCCAGGCTGAAAAAGAAAAAAAAAACTTGTTTTAATATAATTAATATTTTATTTTAAAAATAATGATTTAATTTAATTAAAAATGTCAAAAATAAATATTTCTTTTGAAATAAAAAAGTAAAATACAAAAGGCCTTTCGGGGACTCGATCCCACAACCTCTGTATCCGAAGTCAAGCACGCTAGCACTGCACCATCCGTTCACACTACGCTGCGTGTTTTGTTGGCTTTTATAGAAATAACTAAAACTAATAGAGGGCATATCTCACCCCCATGGGAGTTGTTGCAGCAAATTTGAACGGCACCCAAGGTTTTCGACCATGCTGTTTAATTTAAGCGTGGTTTGATTTCAATAGCAATTTTACTAATTCATACTTCCCTTGTTAGGCTTGAGACACCGCACTGTAATACCAAAGATCTTTGTTCTTTGTCAATACCAAGTTAAGCTCGTTCATAACATGTCTATTGCTCTACAATCGAACATATTGTTTAAAGATCAGTCGTGCGACAGAGACACCGCAATCCCAACCGTAATGAACCGAAGTGAGTAATAATGCATTATTATTATTATTATTATTTTAAATAAAGAGATACTGTTGTCACTAAAACTAATTGTGAGAAAATTTTAAACTTTATGCAGAGTGCTAATGCACAGAGAAAGTATATTTGGCTCAGCAAAGTATATTTGTTTGAATAAACTGTGTAGAGTGCAACTTCAATAAAACGAATTGTGAATAACAATAAATAAGTTTACTGACAATATAAACTTAACAAGAAAAAGTATAAATCAACAATTAAATAAGAAAAATAAATCAATTACGTGAAAATGGGATTGCCAGCGATTGCAAAATTAACTTAAACATGCCAGGAGGTAAAGCTGAAGAAAGTTAAACTGAACTTCTAAAATAAACAAAGTCATTGACGGCATTCTATGAGGGAAAATTAAATACCTTTATAAAAATCTAATACATCCCCACTAAACTGTCCTCAAAACATAATTCAAACTAAATGTTAACTTAAATCATACTGAATAAATTAAAGAACTAAATAAAAGCATAATATTAGCCCAAAAGCTAACACGCAAACGTTATTACCAGCATAACGATATAAAATAAATAAAAAGCAAAGAAAGGCAACGTTCTAACTTCGAGAGGGTGGCTGAGTGCTGAGTTCCCGGGGTCCAGTGGTGACCCCACACCTCAGCGAACCAGATGTTGGTAGCAGAGTTGGATCAAGATCGTGATGGTTTACCCAAAAAAAAAAAAAAAAAAAAAGCGGTGACAGGCCGGGATAGAAAAACAAGAAAAATAATTCTGAGCTCAAAGAGAAAGATAAAAAACGGAAATGGAAAAGACATTTAATACTACATAAACATTTAAATATAACCTTTATAAAACAGTGAAAGGAAAATTTAAAGGAAGTTAAGGCAACGTTCTCAAATTTCCACTGCCATAAATACTCGTACATTCAAGTGGATTGTGCATCACACACCAGTAGCCACTCAGAGCCACAGTAGCCACTCCATCGAGCTTTAATTTAGGTATATCTGCTCGATGAGCCACTCAGTAGCCACATGTACGATTCGTTCGGCAACGCCCACGCACGTGATCCGTTGCTAAGATAGCAAACGATGCCGATCACCTTACGCCCTCTATCGGCTGAAACATGAAGTTTCGCCATATTGAATGCCAAAAACGACGTGGCATGCAGCGAAATAGAAAACAAAAATAAAATTTCATTTACAAAACGTTAATTTATTCAAAACTTTTATAATAAACTATATTCTGCTAAAAAGGTAAGTTTATGTACTTAAAATAAAGATTTAATTTTATCATTATGCTTTAAACTCAATTATAAACATTTATATGTTTTAAACAAAACAACTTTAAATGAATTATATTATTAAACATTATAAATTCCCTCCATAATTTAGTGGCATGATAAAACTAAGTTTAAATATGAAAAATGATATGGAAAAACATTTTACTCCAACAGATACACCATAAAAATTATTATCCACGAAAAAGGCTTCACTGCCTTTTATCAAATATGTGAAGTTCAAAGATGCTTTTGCTTTATTATACTTTTAGCTTTACTTTGGTAGGAAACCTGTCGCTCACCGGCAAGAAAACTAACACAAGTCAAGAATGAGCAATTTTGTGGTTATGTGAATGAAAATATGTACTAAGTGCCTCAACGTGCAGGAAAAGTGTCAAACCTCTATTGCGCAGTTTATCCCTCTGATAGCAGTTGTGTCAGTTATATTGTGGGCTAATTCATTTCCTATATTATTATTTTTGAAGCTGTTTTTTTCAAATACTGTATTTTTGAGTTGTACCACTTTTCTTGCCGGGGTGCGATGTTTAACCTCTCCTAAATTTTAATTTTATGTATAAAAGTTTGCAAATACTACATGCTAGTATAAATGATTCGTTTATGCATAGTCAGTTTATCAATGTCACATAAGCTTAACGCCTTAAAACACCGTACATTAAAAAAAAGAAAAAAAGAATTTCACTTGGGGAAAAATTCTGAAAATTGTGCCATTTTAGGGGAAAATCAACTGTGTTCTGGAGAAAAGTTGAAATTTCTATCTGTGGAGGAAACGAATCTTGCAAACAGTTGTACTTTGAATCTTCGTACTAAGGAGTACGTTTTCGAAATGTCAAAGAAATATGAATACTTCAGATATATTCACATAATTTGATAATATTGCTGTAGCATACCTGGTACCATTTATATTACAATTTATTCCGGTTTACTGTTAGCCCCACCCTTTTTCAAACCAGTATATTTTAAAAGCATTTTTCTTCTTATTTCATCATAATTACATATTGGAGAAAATTTCTCTAAAATCACACTGGTGTGAAAAAAGGGCGGGGCTAATAAATGTTACCAGGTATGGAATAGTGTAAAAAAAGCAATTTCATCCCTGATAACTTTTAGTGTATAATGTAATTTACGATACAGATTTATATGGAAATATCCTTAAAAATTGCTAATGAAATAGAATAAAGAAAGAAATAAAATATAAATTTAAATGGATCTTGATGATTGGTTTTGTTCATGATTTATTTAGATCTCTATAACAGAAGTCGTAGTCTCCGTCATTTTTTTTAAGACGCTTTGAGAAGTAAGATATTTATGCATTTTTTTTTACCACTATTTTTATAAAATAATTTTTACTCTGTTTAATCACGACATATTACTTGAAAATACAGTAAAGATTTCTCTAAGAAAAAAAGTGGTGGCATTAAATTCTTATCTTTGAAAGTGTCCTAAAAAAAGAAAAAAAAAAAGAAAAAGAAAAAAAAAAGGCGGAGACTACGACCCCTGCTCTGTAATGATAATTATAGATATTCTTTAATAAACGTTCTAGCAATGTTTTGGTCATCTGTAAAGAATGGAATAAAAATATTAACTTTAATTTTAAAAGCATTGAATATGGAAATTTAATCCTTATCGCTCGTATGTCCTTTCTGAGGGGACATTAAAAAATCGAGCCACGCTTTAAGGTGTTCCTGCAAATGAAATGTTATTTTTCTAAAACGAGTAACTATAGGCTACCTTTTGGCTACCGGAATATTTTAACAGAAAAATTTATTTTATTTAATGATGAAGTAAAATAAAACAAATTATTACAATTTTTCGGCAGCCAAAAGGTAGTATGTTGGAAACTATATGTGTGACGTTTTAAAGGAAAGCCAAAAGGCGTGTCTTATTGTTCAAAATAGGAAAATAAGCTGATCGTTAAGGGTTAATTAAGAGTAATTTTTGTTAATGTGGTTTTGTTTAATTTTTTTTCCCTTGTTAACAAAAATTTTTATACCAATGGTATTATTAAATTTCTATTTTGTAGAAAAAATTTCATTCCCCTTTTCTTGCAAACAAAAGAAAAGTTTTGGTTTTTCAAGATAATATTTTGTCCATTAGTTTATAAAAATACTAAAAGTATTATCAAAATTAAAAATATAAATAATTATATAGTTCTAAACTAATAGCAACAATTCTTCTAAAATCCTCTGTATAGTTGCCAACATTTTAATTTATTCCGAAACATTGTTAGCCAACGCCTCTATTTAACACTTTCCCGACTGCTGACGTAAATTCACGTCATTTGAAAATCTGCCAGTGGGCGTTTCTTTTGAAATTTGTATGTCATTTATTTCGTAAAAATATACACAATATTCATATTTGTACAACCAATATACTATGGATGTAAATACTTTGATTAGAAAGAGTGTAATTATAATGTATATCCATTTGTAATGACTCTGAATATAGAAAATTTTGTTCTAAAATATTGTAACTTGGAAGAATAACACCCACAGGCGGACCTTACTGTCAAAAAGACAAAAACATGTGGTCGCGAAAGTGTTAATACGACTTTATTTATGGAGTAAAATTTTTTAATAGTAATTACCAGACAAAAAGGAAAATAAAAGTTATAAAAATAAGGTGGGATAAAGGCGGGTGTAAGAATAAGAATGCTTCGGAAAATATTAAAATGTTGGCAACTCTGTCTTGGTAATGCGATCGTATAGCACCCACTACTCACTACCAAAATCCGCTAGTATTTAATCGACTTTACGATAATTAATTATAATCCATGTAAACTTTATTGAAATATTATTTCTCATCGTAAATCTTAACGAATTTTCGTAAATGGCTGAAATTAAAACTTGTATGGAATAACTGAAAAAGTTTTGGTTTTAAGTAAAATTAGTCAGAAAATGAGTTGACTTGGAAAATAAACACTTGAAATAAATTATAATTTATTCAAAAGCAATAATTTTTAAAATTTACCGCATCATTATTTTTAAATATCGTACGTTTAATCGAACATACTTTTACATACCTGCCAACATGCGAAAGAATGTCATTACTCATGCTTTTTTTTCATACAAGTGGTTTCTGGAGTATTTTTCATCTTATTTAATGCAATTGTACTTGAATAAAATTACTCTAAAAATAAAGTGGTGTAGAAAAAAGAGCGGGTTCTAAAATTCTTTTGGAAAAATTAATCAGTTTGTTGGCTTGTATGCCTTTACCTTCACAGCAATAGAAACACCCACTGCTCAACTATAATGATTTTATATTATAAAAAAGATGCTTGGCTCTGGAAAAGTAAACACTATTTAAGACGTTGATGATTTTTCCTATGTTTATAAAATGATTTGGCTCTGCTCTCCTGCAAAAATTTCTATTTTTATCATCTGTATTCGCCTTTATGAAAAGCTTTTTTTTAGAGAATACTTTTCTTCTTATTTATTCGTTTTTATGTATTGGGAGGGGGAGGTTTATTCTATATATATACATATGCAAGGTGGTTTTAATTAAACTTCCCCTACAAACAGCATCTTACAACGCAAACGGGTGAACGGAATGTGACGTAATTTGGTATATAGACTATACACGAGATACGCTCACGGAATATCGAAAAAAAAAAAAAAAAAAAATTCTTTCAGTCTTAAAATGTCCACCAGAGAGCGCTTTTTCCAGAAAAACATTAAATTTAACACAATATACGACCATAATGGAATGCAGAAACAAGAATAACAATCCAGAACAAGAATTATGAGTAACAAAATGTAAAACCGGGAAAAGCTGCCAGTTCTAGGAAAAAAATGTCGAGATTTGCATGCTTGCGAAGAAGAGGAAGCTTTATGCAAAACAGGTTAGGGTATAAAACGTTTGCAGACGTTGTCATGTTTTATGTTGATGCTTCCGGCTGTAGTGAAGACGATATCTTTAGTTGAACGTGCGTTATTGGTGAAGCTGTTTTACGAAAACAAGGCGAATGCTTCTGCTGAAATTCGTGAATTTCGTCGTATAAAGAAACTATGGCGTGGACCAGTGTCTGAAAAAGGTATCCGGGTCATGATTAAGAGGTTTGAAGGGACGGGGAAATTAGGAGTTCAACCTGGAAGAGGCCGTAAACCTGTCACACCGAAACTTGTTGAAGCCGTCAGACAGTTGTTGCCGCACAGTCACAGACATCAGAGTTTGGGGGCAGTAGCGCACGTGCAGTTTTCCGATAGACAGGCTATTCTTACAGCATCGTTCGAAAAGTGCTCAGAAACATAATGCACTACTTCCCATACAAGATCCACCATACCCGAGAGCTGCTTGATAGAGATAAGCCACAACGTCTCTCATTCGCAGTCAGTTTCCTAAACAGAATGACTGTTGATCCGTCATGGCCTTGGGATATTCTGTGGAGCGACGAGGCTCATTTCTACCTCAATGGGACAATCAACACACAAAATTGCCGAATTTGGGCTAAAGAAAATCCGCAGATGCACACTGAATTTCCCCTGCATTCTCTAAAGGTGATTGGTGTGGATTTCCGATGGCATTCTTCCTTGGGCCATTCTTCTTTGAAGAAATAACTGCATGTACCTGTCACGTGTTCCGTCGGTACCATGACGTGCTGCAGACATTTGTTGTTCCGCAACTACAGCAAAGACGAGTCCTTACATCAACCATTTTCATGCAGGATGGCGCACCCCCACATATCCATGAGAACGTGAAGGTACTATTGCTCCAACACTTCACAGACGAACGTATTACTAGTTGCTTCTTTCGTAATCCATTGCCACCACGTTCACAGGATGTAAATCCGTGCGATTTCTGGTAAGGGGGTCACTTTAACGTGTGATGCATCGTGGAGGTGTTGCGATGTTGAATGACTTAAAGAACTCGATAACGGTTCATGTGCGAAGCATCACAACTGATCACTTACGATCTGCTGTTGAACACACTGTCCATCGACTTGAAATTTTGCAGGTGAATGAGGGTGGTCACCTGGAGCACCTTTCCCTACATCGTCCTGGACACGATTAACAACTGCTCCTCTTGTGCATTTTCGTCCTATTTCGTTTCTTGTTTCTGGAAATTGAACTGTTTTCCTTTTTTTTTTCCTCAGACAGCGCACTATTATTTTTTCCTTACCTTTATTTAATCTGGTTTGATGACAATGTGATCAGAAACTAGTCAATAAATGCTAATATTGATTCTGTATTCCGTTTTGGTCGTTTATCGTGGTTTTTCTGGAAGAGGCGCCTTCTAATAAACATTTTGGAACTAAAATTCTTTTTTTCGAAATTCCGTGAGCGCATCTCGTGTATAGTTTATATAACAAATTTCGTTGCATTCCGTTCACCCCTTTGCGCTGTAAGATGCTGTTTATAGGGGAAGTTTAATTATAACAACTCTGTAGTGTGCTGTAAATTAACACTATAGCCTTTAAAACAATTTCAGCCCATAGATCATAACAATAAGGAAATTTTCCTTATGTCCCTGTAAAATCTGTAAGTGCTAGACTCCCCAAAATCTATTCAGTTTGCGCGACGGTGACCTATAATATGTATATAAATTTTCAGCTTAATCGGATGAGGCGTTTAGACGCTATCGCACTTTAAATAATTTGAGCCTATAAGCTATAAGCCACAATCATAAAGAATTATTCTCTGTGTCCCCGAAGAAAAAGTAAAAGTGATAGATTTACAAAAATCTGTACATTTTGTGCGACTATGATCTATAACATAACTTCTTCAAAATTCATACAGCTGGTGTGACCGTGATTTATAACATGTATATAAATTTTCAGTTCAATCGAATTTGTAGTTTAGACACTACTGCACTTTAAAGAATTTAAGCCAATAGGGCTTAATGGTAAAGAGTTTTTCGTTGTGTTCCTGTAAAAAAAACTGTACGCGTTTGATTCACCAAAGTCTATGCGCAACTGTGACCTATAATATGTAAATAAAATTTTGTCTCAGTTGAATAAGGCATTTAGACGCTATGGCACTTTAAAAAATGTGGGCTCATAGGCCATAATGACTAAGACATTTTCTTTGTGTCCCTGTAAAAAAAAGCTATAAGTCCCAGATTCACCAAAAACAATAGACTTCGTGCTATGGTGACTTATTATATACGTACCAACGTTTAGCTCATTAGAACAAAGCGTTTAGGCGGAATCGTGTTCACTCACACACATACATACATCATCGTAAAAATAGTTACAATGAACTCAGGGGACTTCAAAATATATAGAAACACCAAAACTTCAAAGTCGGGTTTTTGACAATATTACAATACTTTCCTTACAAATGTATGCCCGGAAAGTAAAAAAAAATCCGGAGTAAATCCACTCGACTTTCCGAACATTAAGTAGTTAACGGTTGTATAAATAAATTAAAATAAGACAAGTCGTAAAATCAACAAAAGTCAAAATTATAATTGGGTTTTCGAGTATTTTCCTCCATTGTTTAATTTTACGCTATTGCATTTCAAATAATTTGAGTCTATAAGGCTTAATGATGAAGAATTTTTCGCTGTGTCCCTGTAAAAAAACTATACGTACTAGATTCATCAAAATCTATGAGGTTCGTGCAAAGGTGAACTATAATATGTGTATAAAGTTTCAGCTCAATCGAATGAGGCGTTTAGGCACTATTGCACTTTAAAGAATTTGGGCCCACAGGTCATATTTCTTTGTGTCCCTGTAAAAAGAAAAAAAAAAACTATAACTGTTAGATTTACCAAAATCTATACAGTTCGTACGACGGTGGCATATATTATGTGTATAAATTTTCAGCTCAATCGAATAAGGCGTTTAGAAGCTATCGCACTTTAAAATACTTGAGCCCATAGCCCATAATGATAAAGAATTTTTCTTTTTGTCCCTGTAAAAAAACTATATGTCCTAGATTCACGAAAATCAATATGGTTCGGCTATGGTGAACTATAACATACGTACCAAATTTCAGCTCATTCTAACAAAGCGTTTAGGCGCTATCGTGTTCATACACACGCATACATACATCATCGTAAAAATAGTTAAAATGAACTCAGGTACCTCAAAACGTATAGAAACACCAAAATCTCAAAGTCGGATTTTTGACAGGATGACAATATTTTCCTTACATATGTATGTTTGAAAAGTAAAAATTGTCTGTATAGTATTCACACAACATTCTCTTACCCTACATTGCAATAGTATTGCAATTTAAGGGGGAAGATGTAAGATACTGTATTTCAACATTTTCAAAATACTCTAAACAATAGTTCAACATTGTTTTAGAAATGCTAGTTGTATTTGACATACAGTCGGTAACAAAAGTGTCCGAACACTAGCAAAAATTCCTATGTATAAAAAGCACACTTCATATGGTTTTGTTAAATAAATCCTTATCGAATCCTGTTCTTAGACTAAGAACAGGATTCGACAAGGATTTATTTAACAAAACCGTATGAAGTGTACATTTTTTTACATAGGAATTTTTGCTAGTGTTCGGACACTTTTGTTACCGACGGTATATATCTGTGTGAGGGGGAGGGAACTGCCACCCTTCTCAATCCCTCGTTTGGATATTGTAGTTGCATTCATTAAACATTTAAAAATGTTATTAAATTCAAAAGATTATTTTAAATTATTCAGAGAATTGTTTTTCTCGCCGTTCTCTGAAATTTATTCGACTCATTTTGAGTAGCTTTGTACATTATCTGCAAATTATACACGCATGAAACAGTGTAAGGGAAAGTGATGTACCTTGGACATAAGTATATCTCGGACCTATGCCATTTCTAGCTCTATTTGTTTAGTTATATAAACAATATCACATGCAGTTAAAATATTTACTGTTAGGGGTCTCAGTGAAGTAATCTATGTTTGCTTGGAAGCTCAACATTTTGAAGAGTTCTTGAAACAGTAAATTCACCTTGCAAAAGTAAATTTTTCTCAGATACTTTTATGCATGTCTATACCCACACATACATTGTATATTCTGAAAGGAGAGTTATGCATCATGAAGTAGCTGTCTTGCTATAATCCACCTATATGCTTGTAATCAAGTTAAGCCCAACCTGAACATCATGATTAGCAATTAAGTTTTTAGTAACAGAGTGGTGTACCTTGAACCCAGTCATTATAAATAAAAGTGAAGATTTTTACCAATAATCACAATATGAATTAATGTAGACATTTTTAAGTTAATATTTAATATTTTCCACTTTTTAGACTCAAATTAGACTTAATAACAATACGATTGTGACAGATTAATGATTTTGAAAAAAAAAAAAAATTATTTGAATTCATATGTGTATAATTGATTAATTAATACATTTTATTACTTAAAATTGAGTTTTTCTGCATCTTTTAATAAATGGTCCAAGATAGACCACCGGTGGTGTACCTCGGACTTAATTGCACTTTTTTTTTTTTTTTTAAATCTAATTGATATAATTTTGATATAATTTTGTAATAAATATATGTTATATATAACACCATACAGTATCTAAAAAAGCTATTTGTATTTAGTTTTGGCGAATAATTATAGAACTAAAATTGGAAAAGTCAAAATAGGTTCGAGGTATCCCACCTTCCCCTACTAAAAAAAAAACAAAATCATGATGCAGCTTGAAATGCAGTTCGAGCCATTTCCAAAAAAAGCACTATTATATCAGAAATCTTTGTGTGCCCCTGTAGACAAAAGATATGTAGACAAAGTAGGCAAAGCCCTGTAGACTAAGATTTTTTCACACCATGTTTTATATAAAATATGCTTTCATGTATTTAAAAAAAAAAAAAAAAAACGTATGTCAATATCGTCTTATTTACTGCAGTCTAAAGATGTTAAACTGTACCTTCCAGAAATTTCACCCATAGACATAGTATATTTGAATAATTTTGTACGTACCATATGAACAATTTGTTCGATCTCAACGAAAACGTCTGTGTTGCATTCCTATCTAATGCAGAATTAGGATATCGAGTTTGAACTTCCTGCTAATAATTTTTCTTAAGTTATGTTCATAACAAACACACTAATCAACTGCTAAAAACCAGATTTTCAGGGGACCTCAAAATGTATAAATATATTAAAAACACAATTTTGAAACATTGTAACACCCTCAAAAATAAAATAAAATAAAATATAAATATAAATAAATAAATAAAAATAAAATAAAATAAAATAAAATAAAAATAATACATATATATATATATATATATATATATATAACTTAATAAATTTTAACCTTAATATTTTAGCACTTAATAGATACATGCCATTACCAACACAACAAATATGAAACTGATTGTAACACATTGCTAAAACAAGCACTAAAAGGTTGCGATACATGTTAAGATCCAATAAGAGACAAAAACAGTTTAAATTACTTAACGCTCACTTGAGTAAAAAAAAAAAAAAAAAAAAGGGTATACTTAAATATCGAGAACGTAAATAAAGAACCAAAGAAATAATAATTGTAATAAGATATGGATTAATTTTTGGAATAAAAAATGCTTAAAATTAGAAGTATTAGCTCATCAGGGGGCAAGTACTATATATATAATCACCTTACTCTACCATATATGAAGGGAAAATAAAAACGGTTAAAGTAACATAACTTACAAAAATGAAAGGTATTGTGCCCTTATTATAAATGCAAATTAATTTTAATTGTTTCTACAAGAAATAAAAATCATGCCGTTCCTATAATTTATAAACACTTTCCAATTTTACTTATCTGTTTTATCATTTAACCCATGAATGTGTTTTTAATCTATGATGAGGCCTTGAAATGTATTTTGTTTTCAATAATGGAGGAAGAAATTTTTTTAAAAAGGCTCTTTATAGCTTTACATAATAATAATAATTATAATAATAAAAAAAGGTTGCCTTTGTGTAGACTTGTATATTGCACAAAAACAGGAAGGCTACAAAATTACATTTTGTTTTTTAATTAAGGAGGAACGAATCTCAAAAAAGCATCTTAAAAACTTTATTTCTGGGGGAAAAAAAATAAAAAATCGCAAAAAGATTGATTTTGTGCAGTCCTATATATCGTCCAAAACTTACATAACCACCATGTCGTATACTAAAATGTCACCACGACACTAAAATATTATACTGAGTAACTTTCATTTATATCGCAATGTATATGAAGAACTTTAAACCAATCCTGTAAACCAATGGTGCCCCGTAAAATTATAAATTACGCTAATAATACACTTAATCTGCAGGGAAAAAAATTATGCATCTGAAAAATGATATTAATTTCGTTATGTTGTTTGCAGTAAAAATATATTAAAATGTGCTTTAAAAAAAACTTCACACAGACCATAATGCATGTGAAATATTTTGTGAATCTCTGTACTCAAACATGTTGCGCTGTTTATACCATTTTTTTTTTTTTTTTTTTTTTTTTTTTTTTAAACAGAGAACATATAGTAAAATTAAATAACGTATATTTATTTCAAAATGTTATATGAATATTAATAAAACTTAGAGCGTATACGGACAAATGGACAAAAAGACAGGTTAACTAACCGAAGCCATAATCACTTGTAAACAGTGCTTTAAATTGTTAATAACGCTTAACAAAACTAAAAATGCAATTCTACCGACTTCCAATAGACAATCTGCACGTTTTCTGATTTTATTCTTATATAATAGAAAATGAGAAGGTAAGAAAATACATACATACGTTTTCTTTATTTGAAATATAATGACTGATTTATAGCAATTTTAACATCGCACTATTTACTCTATCGAGAAAACGCAGTATAATGTATCGTGACGTTACTCTTTATGACAACAAACGGAAGTAATCGTTGTTTGCATTCGATTTCATGCTTTGCTTTGCTTCTTGAATCAGTGAAATAGGTTTTGTATGTTATAATAATGACGGATATTAAAAAATCGTAGTATAAATATTGTATTGTACCATTTTGCACTAATACAACGGCTAATGCTTCTCAAAAGTTATTCTTTAGCATTCCACAGAATCCTATTAAACGAAAACATTGGACAACCGCCATGAAAAGAAAACAGTTGAAACTAATAATAATGGAAAATGGTGATAATGATATTAAATGATCATAAGATGAAAAAGAAATGTTCAGAAATCACATAAGCAATTAATAATTACGAAAGTTAAAACGAATTGCTGCTTACTTACCAGGCTAACAAAATGTAAACATTGAAGCATCATAAAGTGTGACGTCAGGCAACGTTTTGAAGTCATGTGATTTTTTGTTAATTTTAAAGTTATTTTTTAAATTAATGAGAACTTTTTTTTGCATTTTTAATAAACTTTTGAAATTTATGGGCCTAAAACTACCAGAAAATTAGGATTTCCTTCAAATTCCCCATGTGTGCAAATTCCTCATTGTAGCCCGTAATGTAATTGAATATTTCTGCGCTGCCCTGTAAATATAATTCAAATAATACCATATTTCACAGAAAACATGTTTTTGTGCATATGAATACAAAATTTCGGTTTCATTATACCTTGTTTAATACAAAGTGTTAAACAAGGTTAAAACAAGTGTTAAAATGTGTTTTGTAGAAATAACTGTCATAGAACGAAATACATTGGGAGCGAAATTCTTTTTGGTGTCAATGTATACACAAACTATTTGTGCCATTTAGACCAGAAGTCACGAACTGTTGGTCCACGGACTACTTGTGGTCCGCGGAAAGTCCCGACATTATTTGCATTTTGTTATATTTTATTTGAAATTATGCTAGAGTTAATTTTAACTTCAGGATTTTCTAAATCCCTCATACTCACATCCTCAATTTACAGAGCCACACAAAAGAACTCGGATATATTAGGATTACGGTTAGAATGGCTAGAAGTATATTTCCAGCTGTGTTATGAATTATTTTGTCGTGATAAATTTAAATACAATATATAGTGCGCATTATATATATACAGACAATGTCAAAATCATTTTAATGAGTTTCAAAGAGTGGCGTGTGCAAAAATTATCTGAATTCTTTGAATATATATATATATATATATATATTCAATAATTTGTTGGCATCTTCCTATTCTCCAGTTTGTGTAAAAGTTTCACCTGTGGCTACTCTGCTTTTTTCTAGTTTTCTCTATGGATTCCTTGATGATTTGATTTAATAATTTATTTAATTTCTCATTCAAATTGGTCTTGCTCGCCTCGATCGGGGCTGGAACAGTATAAATTGCTATCATTAGCTACATTGTTTTACGAAATCGATGCAGCTTTCACAGCTTTATGAAGTACATGCCCCCTGACGAGTTTTTTCTTCTAATTTTAAGCATTTTTATCCAATTATTATTTCTGTGGTCTTTTAGTTATTTTCTCTGTCATTAAGTTTAATGGTCTTTTTTTTATTATTATCATTGATGTCGGAGCAAGTAATTTAAATTGTTTTTGTTTCTTATTGGTTCTTAATCTGTATCGCAACATTTTTGTGTCAGACTTGCCTATAAGTTAAAATCAGTCCTATTTTTGTTGTGTGAGTATTGTTTTGTATCTATTAATTGCTAAATTTTATTACGATATATATCATTTATATATATATTTAATAACAGCCTTAAATATTTTATGAATGTATTTATAATATTCAAACGGCAGAGGTTCAGGAAGGGGTCTACTACCCCCCTCACACAGAAATGTGTGCTAATTAAACCTATTTCTAAAACCATTCTTATTTTTTTTTTTTTTTTTTTTATGAATGCTAGAAATGTTTTAAATACGGTATCTCATATCCTACACCTTAATCTTTTAATGCTCATCAATTTGCAATGAAACCAGGCACTTAAAATTTTTATGCAATATTTTTCAATATTTTGTCCGTATTTGAATCGATTTTGTTCCTTCTCTCTTCGTTAGATAGCATCACTACTCAGAAATTTAACAATCAATGTTTCAGAGGAAGCCATATGCAGATGTCACTTTAAATTTCTTAGTTGATACAAGCGCACCTTGCTGCTTTGATGATGCGCTTGTGCCTAGTTTTTCACCCGATGAAGGTGTGTGCTATTTCTTTGATCTGAAACAACTGTTGTAAGTTTTTGCAGTTATTGGTGTTTACTTAGTTTTACTTATTTACTAGCAGGTCCACCCGTCGTTGCTCAGGTTGAAGTAGAGTTTATAGAATTTTAAAATTAATGAAAGAACTGAACAAAGGTGTAAAATGGAAAGTGAAATGCATGAAACATTTCCCGATGTCTTTAATAGAAAATGTTACAAATAAAATAAGTTGTAAAACAAAAGGGTATGGGACCCTCTATGCTACTTTAAATATTTTTGGCATTTTTTTGTGATGAATTGAAATGGATATAGTAATTGCTCTAACTGAAGACTTTGGCGTGAAAGGTCCGAGCTACATCGGTGCCAAAATTAAAATTTTGCCAAGAGTCCGATACTAAAGACACTAAAAAAAAAAAAAAAAAAAAAAAAATAGCTTTATAATATTTACAAAGTAAAAAAAAAAAAAAAAAAAAAAAAATCTTAATAAAATCCAAATTATAACTTTTTAAAATTAATGTGAGAACATAAAAAAAAAAAAAAAAACCTTATAAATTACACTGGTTCTCCTAATTATAAGGACACCTGTTTTTCTATATTAACTAAACACTGAACACTATTATTAAAACAAATATATTTTTTACTAGCAGGCAACGCCCGCTTCGCTGGTCCCTATTTTTAAATGAATCGCTATAATTACTGAATTCTCAAAATTGCATTAATTTTTATCACGTGAAAAAAAACAGAAAAAAAATCTTATTAGGAAAAATGTCGCACCGGGTTCTTACTGCCTTCGGAAAAAATTCCCAAAATGCTCTAACTCTTACTTCTATTATTTTCCCCCTTCGCCCCCCCCCTCCCGTCTATCCTAATAATTTAAAAAATTCGAAAATATCCGCAATCGATTTGTAGGTATCGAAAACCTCTATATACCAATTTTGAATGCTCTAACTCTATTCTATTTGTTTGCCCCTCCGCCCCCCCTCCTTCCCGGCCTTCCTAATAACTTTACACTTTCGAAAATATCCCCATTCGACTTGCTGGCCTCTAAAACCTATCTGTACCAATTTTGAACGGCCTAACTGTATTTCTATTTGTTTTTGCCCACACACCCCCCCTTCCCGCCCCTCCTAATAATTTTACAAATTCGAAAATATCCGCAATCGATTTGTAAGTATCGAAAACCTCTATATACCAATTTTGAACGATCTATTTTTATTTTTTTTGCCCCCCTCCTCTCCCCTCCCCCTTCTCGCCCCTCCGAATAACTTTACACTTTCGAAAATATCCCCATTCGACTTGCAGGCCTTTAAAACCTATCTGTACCAATTTTGAACGGCCTAACTGTATTTCTATTTGTTTTTGCCCATAGCCCCCCCCATACTGCCCCCCCTTCCCACCCCTTCTAATAATTTTACAAATTCGAAAATATCCGCAATCGATTTGTAAGTATCGAAAACCTCTATGTACCAATTTTGAACGATCTGACGCTATTTTTATTTTTTTGCCCCCCCCCCCCCCCCCCTCCCCCCCCCCTAAAAAAAAATCGAAAAAAATCAAAAAATGAATTTTTGCAAATATTTTCAAGAAGACGCTTGGCGGTTTTTTTTTTTTTTTTTTTTTTTTTTTTTTTTTACATCTTTGAGCTATTACTTTTACTCGAAAATCCGTATTTTTCTAAATTTGCCTCCGAAAATCATTTATACCCCCTTCTCCCGTTAAAAATCCAAAATTCCAAAATCGCAGGAAATGATTTTTTCGTATTGAAGTCTAGTCTCCCCATCTGCAATTTCTTCACTGTGAAGTTATTTGGAGCCGAGTTATACTTATAAATGTGTTTTTGCCTTATGCGCCTCCGAAAATCATTTATACCCCCTTCCCCCCTTAAAAATCCAAAATTCCAAAATCGCAGAAAATGATTTTTTTGTTTTCAAGTCTAGTCCCTCCCTCTGCAATTTCTTCACCGTGAAGCAATTTGGAGCCGAGTTGTGCTTATAAAGGTGGTTTTTGCTTTCTGCACCTTCGAAAATCATTTTCAGCCCCTCTCCCCCCTTAAAAATCCAAAATTCCAAAATCGCAGAAAAAGATTTTTTTTTTACTTAAGTCTAGTCTCCCCATCTGCAATTTTTTCATCGTGAAGTAATTTGGAGCCGAGTTATGCTTATAAAGGTGTTTTTGCCTCCTGCGCCTCCGAAAATCATTTTCCCCCCTTTTCCCCCTTAAAAATCCAAAATTCCAAAATCTCAGAAAATGATTTTTTTGTATTCAAGTCTAGTCTCTCCATCTGCAATTTCTTCCTCGTGAAGCAATTTGGAGCCGA
The DNA here is from genome assembly GCA_963930645.1 of Salticus scenicus. Classification (NCBI taxonomy): domain Eukaryota; kingdom Metazoa; phylum Arthropoda; class Arachnida; order Araneae; family Salticidae; genus Salticus; species Salticus scenicus. The sequence goes on from OZ005659.1 coordinate 168,339,036, forward strand.
GTTATACTTATAAATGTGATTTTGCCTTATGCGCCCCCGAAAATCTCATTTTTACCCCCTACCCCCTTAAAAATCCAAAACTCCGAAATCGCAGAAAATGATTTTTTTGTATTCAAGTCTAGTCTCCCCATCTGCAATTTCTTCACCGTGAAGCAATTTGGAGCCGAGTTATGCTTATAAAGGTGGTTTTTGCCTTCTGCCCCCCCCCGGGGGAGGAACGGGGGGGGGTATTTCGCAAAATCCCGTCTTAGTGAGCGTCAGGGTCCTAAAATCAACCTGCTCACCAAAAATTGTGACTCTATCTCCCATAGGATCGCCACAACCGTGTTGAGTCAGTGAATCAGTGAATCAGTCAGTGAATCAGTCAGTTTACTCTTTTATATATATAGATTAATTTGAATTTCATTAATAGAGTATATTTAAAAAGCTTTATCGTTTTTCTATCTTAAAAAACTTTAAATACGTTCAAAAAGATTATTTTTCAGGTGTTCACAATTATAAGGACAGCTCGAATCTTAGTAATTTTTTTTTTTGCAGTTATTCTTTAAATTAATATTTTATGGGGTGATGAAACAGTCAGACATTCTCTCTGGTATATATATTTATATACATTTTTTTTTTTTTTTTTTTTTTTTTTTAAATATTCAGTTTCAATACCATTTCATACAGCATAGATGATATTCTGAATACATTTAAACTATTTAAAATTGCTTTCCACTTGCATGCACATTTCTAATATGATAAGTTAAGGTTTTTTCAACTTTTAGGCCACGGGAAAGGCAATAATACAGAAGTTTCTTTCTTCAAACTATTTCCTATTGCTGTAGAAGTAGAGCAAAAATGTAAGTCTTGATGAAAAAAATATTATTACCCCCCAAAATCTAACAAAAATCTGAGAATTCCACTTTTAAAATTTACGGATATTCTCTTGATGTTCATAAAAAAAAAAGAAAAAAAAAAAAAAAAAAAAAAACTAAATTCATTCTGTCTTCAGTAGAAACAGCTCCCCAGATCCCCATAGATCCACCTTTAAAATGCCCGATTCATATCTGCCTTTAAAAAAATCTGCTCTGTCTTTTGCTATCTTCAGATCGTGCCAGTAACTGTTAAAACCATTTGGTTAATCAAGAATAAAATGTTTTTCATCCGAAAATGCAACATTTTACCATTTAATATTGTCTTTATTCAACTTTAACACAGACGTTCTTTCCCCCATTAAATGCTTATTGGTTATTACAGGTTTTTTTTTTTTATTAATTTTAACATATTATTAATTATTTTAAACATGCATAAAAATGTGAACCCCAACCTTTCGTTAAAAATTACGAGGAAATTCAGCAGCAGTCATTATGAGTAGAACAGTAAGAGGAATTATGAGTCTTCGATATCTGTAAAACAACTCTGATTTTGCATCAGATCTCTCTCCTATCGAACCAGCAGTTCAACGTTTGATCACATTTCCTTCAGCAATTTTAGATCTTCGAATTTCATTAGAAATTCGGCGGATTGAAATTATCCTTCCACTTAAAAAACACATTTATCATACTTCACTACATAAACGTTCTTTTTTTTCGAGGAATTATGAGTAATGTCCGTCCAAGAAAAATTGAAGGCTTATATATGAATTAATCTAGCCCAGTAGTTAACAAATTCGCATGTCAACTGTAATTTATCCGCTAGTAAGTTAAATAAAACGAAAAAATCTTGATTGTCCCTATAATTATGAACATCTAAAAACGTGGAGAAAAAAATATTTTGCATTATTTTTTATTAATTTTGTTTCATATTAAAAAAATAATCTGGTGTGTCACTCACACGATTTTCTCTTACCCTGAAATTTAATACTATAAATACAGGTTGGAGATTAAGAGGTAAGATAACGATGTTATGTAAACCTATGTTAAAAAATTCAAATTAAACTTCGAGAGAGATTTATATGATAATTAGTTCTGTGTGAGGGGGGCTACCGCCCCCCCCACAACTCCCCGTTTCATTAATGCACCTAGATCTATATAAAATTTTATTCGGTTATTAAAAAATAATTCTGTTTTTAAAAAATAATTTATTAAAATTATTATTTAAAAAAATTATCTTTTATGATAATGCAGACGATTTCCATATTAGAGAAGTAGTATAACACTAAATATCCAAATAAAGTCCATTTTATTCTCAATATATATATATAAAAAAAAAAAAAAAAAAATCTATTTTTTTTCTTTTCAGTTTTATTTTTTCGTTAAAAGTAAAAAAAATTGATAACTTTGTTTTAAATTATCGCAGATCGATGGTTCAACCATTCGTTTTAAAGGTATTGGCGAGCTGTTTTGAAAGATACCCATCATGAAAATTTACTCCCCTCGAGGGGGGACTTCCCCCCAGGGATGGAAGCGAGGCTACTACATACACAAAATTTTTTTCCCAGTTGACTATCTCTATTACAAAATATATGTATTCGTTTCATTTGGTTTAGTGCAGTCTGTAGACGTTAAACTCTACTTACCTGCAATTTCCCCCATAGACGTAATGTATTAGAATTCTCTTGATTGTCCCTGTACACGAACCATTTGCTTGATCTTAACGAAAAGCTTATTGTAGCATCTATATATGATACACATTTAGAATACCAAGTTTGAAATGTCTGCTACTATTTGTTCTTGAGATATGCCGATAACAGACAGACACACACACAGACACACAGACATACACACAGACCATTTGCTAAAAACATGATTTTTGTATTCAGGGGACCTCAAAACGTGTAAATATAACAAAATCTCGCGTTCGAAAATTTGACCCAAAAACAATACTTTCTCTACCTTATGGTAAGAGAAAGTAGCTTTGGTTTTTAGAATACTAGATATATTAAGTGCACTTAGTATAATCGTGTTTACAATTATTTTTAAATTAGTTATTTCAAAACATAAAGTGTCCTTATAAATATGAGAAGGAGTGTACATATAAAATATCAAGAAAAACTAAAAATTTTGTTTTACCGTAAAAAAGAAAAATACTACTTAAAAAAAATTGTACTAAATAAAAATTGTAAGCTAACGCCAAATATCTCTAAGAAAATATTTATTTACCCGTGAATTCCTGATTAAAAAAAAAAAAAAAAAAAAAATGTGCACCAATTTTCGTAGCGTAACTATTTTTTTTCATTCCTATTTTTTATTATTATTCACGAGAAATTAAAAGTGTTTTATTTCCGGAAAAAAAAAAAAAAAAAAAGAAAAGAAAAAAGAAAACCGTGCAATTTATTTTATTTTATTTTATTTATTTATATTTTTATTTTGGCATCAAATACTTCTTTCTTTTTTAATCATTTTATAGTTAAAATGTGGTTTTTATATAATATATTTTGATCCAATTATCCGGTTGAACTAAAAAAATACGGAGTTAGCTAGATTTTGAAGTTAAGTATAAGTACATCATTAATTTAATAAGTATATCATTAATATGTATATAATTTGATTAATAAGTTTGTTAATAAGTATAATCTTTTACTAAGTATATAATGTTAATAAGTAATATTATTTAATAAGTATGATTAATAAGTATGTTATTTTTCATAGCGGTCGGTTGAACGGTGTAGATTTGTACAGCGAACTAAAAATCCGGTCAGACAAACATTTAATCAGGTTAACATATAGGTATCTCAAATCAAAAATTTCTCGAAAAATAAAAGGCTACCTTTTTATTTTACATATTAATGATCAGCTATTTATCTAACAGACATTTTTTAAATTCATTTATCAATTTTGTAAAGAAAATATGTAGTGAATATTAAAGTGTAAAACTGCAATAACATGTCTATCATAATGTAGGGCTAGAAAAAGTACTAAGGGCGTCATTCCAGATTATTTAATATAAATTTCGCAAGCATTGCCTGTTCATTTGTTCGGATACTTCAAATGCGGTTTCACAATATTTTCACATTTCTTTTTTCTCTGTTACATTGTGTCATTTTGTGGATCCCCTTCCAGTTTTAAGTTCTCGATCCTATTAACGGCCCTCTTCACTTACCGTTGCCAGAAGCCCGAGCCAATGTTATTCTATGGGAAATTTTCTTTACAAATATCTTATTAACTAATACATATTTTTAAATTCTGTTTTCACATTCAGAAAATTCCCAACTGTTAAATTGACGGACCTTTTTTAAAAATGTATTTTTTTAATTTTTAGTATTTTATTTTGAAATTGCAAAATGAAAAAAATTCACATATTGAAAATTCGTATTTTCGAGCTTCAAAATAAAATACTGAAAATTAAAAAAAATATTTTTTTAAAAAAGGTCCGTCAATTTAACAGCTGTTAATTTTCAGAACGTGAAAACTGAATTTAAAAATATGTATTAGTTAATAAGTTATTTGTAAAGAAAAATTTCCCATACAATAGCATTAGCTTCGGCTTCCGGCGGCGGTGAGTGAAGCGGGCCCTTAATGCACGCCTCTTTTAAGATAGACTTCAATATGAAATAATTTATCTTTAATATTAAACGTTGAAATATTTAAATTCATGAAAGTAAATTATGTTAAAAATTTCTCTTTCAACTAATGAGGCCGAATATATATATATATATATATATATATATATATATATATATATATATATATTTCCCTGCTGTAATGAAACATTTACGCAAATCAAACAGACTTAAGGATCATTCTTAAGGATGGCTAATAACATATAGAAACTAACTCTAAATTGTAAATCCTATTAAATCACATTCTGAATGACTCATATACAACAAGGAAGAAAGACTGTATGATAGTCCAATAGATTTCAGCTTCTTACGAAATCGATGACAATTAACCAAGGTAGTTACAGATGAGCCTATATTGACACAGCAGACTTCTTCTGAATTTAGACAAACCTTGAACAATAGTAAATGACCAATTAGTTAATTGGTCGGCTTATTAGAAATATTTACATCAGCTGGCTACATATTAGATTTTACTTTAAAAACTAGGTCAGTCTTTAGGTTCTGCCAGTTTGTCGTATTGCCTTCTTTAGAACAGCAATATGACATCAACGCTACTGCTTCTATCGATATGTACTCTAGTGGTAAACGGTAAGAGTAATTCATTTTTATATCGTCTTGAAATCCTGATTTTTAATCGATATACGTATATTTATATAATTGAATTTATGCGTTACTCTTTATTTTATTTTCCTTTTATAAATATACAATTATTGAGCGATTTGAAAAGTTCCCGCATTTGTTATCCTAGAGGTGTTCATGCTGATGTTTAGAGTTAAGCCTACTGACAACGCGTATATGCTCTAGGCCTTGATAGTGTGTCTTTGTGGGGGTCTTGAAAAAGCACCTGTTCACATATTTTCGAAGAAAAGAGCACGGTTAAGGCTCCTATATATATGAGCTTGCGCATCAGGCATTTTGTTGCCTTAGGGTTGCCACATGTACCCAGTATTTTCCGTACATAAACAAAAGACACACATTATTTATTTTATTTATTTTTTTTTTTTTTTATTATAGTCTTACGTTACTTTAGAGTAACTTGTTTTATTATATTTCATAATTTTAGATAAGTAAACTATGATATGGAAGTTTGTTTAGCGATAAACTGCTATAATCATTCAAGAAGTGAATATAAAGTGTTCACAGACCTTCTATTACTGTGTATTTGAGTTTTGGCGACATTTTGTAAAAGAAACAGAAACCGCCCTAACAACACATCTTACCCCAGTACATACGTAGGATATCCTCAAAATAAAATGACATTCTGAGAATGTACTGTGAAAAAAAATGTGTTTTTAGGAATATTATTGTCGCTTATTGCTCTTATCTTGACCGGATTAGCTTCAGATCAAGATTTCTTAAAATCATTAGGGAAGCGATAAGGACGCCAAGCGGGAGTGCTGTCCTCTTCGGAGGCAAAAAAGTGGCGGTGATGCGCCGGCCTATTATTTTATTTAGGGGCTCTAAGCACGGTGGACAGCAAGGATGAGAGTGCCTTCACACTGAGTCGTATACCAATGTACGATCTGTTTGCGCCTGCGCACACAATAGGTTACAATACTAGGCGTTGAGCATTATTCTACCAACTGCACATATGCACATTATCATGTATTTCACGACAATTTTTTTTTAAATATTTTTGTGTAGAAGGATTAAATTTCTTGACAATTCCTTTAATTGGCTGAAGGCGCTAAGAAAGTCTCAGGCAGAAAGTGGAGGAGGAGTATTCCCCCTTGTCCCTTCGAGCCAGCACGGACCTAGATTTGGACCAAATTTGTTCCATGCATGCTTTTGGTACTAATGATGAATATCACCTAGTTTAGAATTTATACAAATCATCCTTTAGATATTTTTTTTACAATCTTTTAGCATGAATTTCTTTTTGTTAATTGTAAGATTTTTCATATTCAAAGTGCATATAATCAGTCGTGGTGCGCACACTACTTTCTGTTGCTCTGCATTACTGTAGACATTTTATTATAGTTTAAGTTAGTAGTTCTCAAACTTTTTCAAGTCAGAGCTCCTTTAAAAGCCTGCACCTAGTTTAGAATTTATACAAATCATCCTTTAGATCTTTTTTTACGATCTTCTAGTATAAATTTCTTTTTGTTAATCGTATGATTTTTCATATTCAAAGTGTATATAATCAGTAGTGATGCGCACACTACTTTCTGTTACTCTGCATTACTATAGACATTTTATTATAATTTAAGTCAGTGTTCTCAAAATTTTTCAAGTCAGAGCGCCTTTAAAAGCCTGCACCTAGTTTAGAATTTATACAAATCATCCTTTAGATCTTTTTTTACAATCTTCTAGCATGAATTTCTTTTTGTTAATTGTAAGATTTTTCATATTCAAAGTGTATATAATCATTCGTGGCGCGCACACTACTTTCTGTTACTCTGCATTACTATAGACATTTTATTATAGTTTAAGCCAGTAGTTCTCAAAAATTTTCAAGTTAGAGCGCCTTTAAACGCTTGCAAATAAGTGAAGGCGCATTACGTACAAATTTCTGTGAATCGTGTTTCAGTAATGAAATTAAATATTTGAAAGGGAAACTCTCATTTTCTTCGACTATACATCAGTACGTAAGAAAATTTCTCCTCTTTTTTATACTTAATTTTAGTGAGGGAAGGAAGTCTTAATTCACTCAAATAGGACGTTTAAACTAACTTTCATAACATTTCAGAATATAGTACTAGATTTCTTTCTTACTAGAACATTTTTTTAAAATTCCACAATAGGATTGTTCGATACAACACATCTGTTTGAAAAACCTATGCATTTTATTGCTGTGTATTTATCTGAAAATAATTATTATGCACATAACAAGAATGAATGGCTACATTTTGCAGGAAAAACAGCTGTTTATTGACAGAATAATGATGTATAAATAGAACGAACAGTATGTCCATATATCTATAATAAAATGTTATTATAGAGTAATAGTAGAGTAACAATATATATTTTTATATCTATCAGATATTTCTATGAAATACCACAAGTACCCGGAAAATTTTCAGTACGACTAATTTAAATTGTAAGATTAGATATAATGTATTTGAGCATTTCCGACGTACTTCGAAATAATTTAAAAGAAGTTCAAAATATTTTAGAAACAGTTTTATTAGACATATATTTCTGTGTGAGGAGTACTGTTATTACCCCCCCCCCCCCCCTTCAATCTTATGCGGGCAGGCAAATCGCTTCAACTTTTCCCATTTGAATATTACAGCTATATTTATAAAACACTTAAAGCTGTTATTAAATTAAAAATAATTCTTTAAAATTATTCAGAGGTTCTTAGTGCACACTACTCTATGGAGCTTTTTTGACTAATTTTGGATAGTTATCATTTATAAATTATGACCTGAAAAATTATTATAGTAATTACTATGTATAAATATAGTATTCTTAAATTTAGTATAGCAAATGAATTTATAATACAATTTAAAATGAATTTCAAATCAAATGCAACCATAGCTTTAATATAAAGAAATACTTTTGAGTGGCTTTTTAAACAATAGATTAATACATTTTATACGTGAAGCATGTTTTAGTGCATGTAAAAATTGTGTGTTATAATTTCATTTTGTTTAGTGTGGTCTAAAGATGTTAAAGCGTACAACCAAGAAATTTCGCCGCTAGATCTAATGTATTTGATTTCTATTATATGTCTTGTACACGAATATTTTTTCAATTAAAGATAATAATAAAATTTAAGTAAATAATCCTTTTTTAAAGTTAGAAGCTTTTTATTGTGAAGCCCTAAAAAGCATAAAATAAAATTTATTCTGGCAAAGACATGCTACAAATAAATGAAAGTTTCAACACTAAGAAAATTTTAGAGAAAAATATAGGTACTTTCCTTTTGCAAGAAATGAAAATCTTTTAATGTTCAAAATATTTTAAAAAGCTTTCGAGACCAATATTGTTAGTTATTAGTTTTCGTATAATCATTCGTTAGGCCAGAAATTTCAAATGTCTCGAAAGCTTTTAAAAATATTTTGAACATTAAAAAATTTTCATCTCCTGCAAAAGGAAAATACCTATATTTTTCTCTAAAATTTTCTTAGTGTTAAAACTTTCATTTCTTTGTAGCATGTCTTTGCCAGAATAAATTTTATTTTATGCTTTGTAGGGCTTCACAATAAAAAGCTTCTAACTTTAAAAAATGATTTTTTACTTAACTTTTATTTTGTTCTTTTTAGTTACAAAAAAGGACAAAGCTTCTTAAAAAAACTAATCAAAATTTCTTAGGATATTTATAGACAACGGAAGATTTTCATTTATCAATTGACATTTTTTTTAAATTATTATTTATCTAAAAAAAAAAAAAAAAAGTACTATATCGTCTTTCGAGGACCGAATCCGGGACCATCGCGTTATCATCATGTCGCTCTAATCAAAAGTCTAAGAACTGTGAAGAAAAATCATAGAACATTCGAGAAAAATCTAACAAATACTTATACAAAAGGGATATTGTTCTCGAATGCTTTTTAAAATATTTGGAATATTTAAAATTTTTCATGTTTTGCAAAAGTGAAATATCTATATTTTTCTTTAAAATTTTCTTGTTGTTGAAACTTTTATGATTTTATATAGCATGTCTCTGCAAGAATAAATTTTTATTTTAGACTTTTTAGGGCTCTACAATAATAAAAAAAGTTTCAGTGTTATTTTTATTTATTTATTTTTATTTTTACTGAATTTTTTATTTTGTGCGTTTAGTAACTCAAAAAAAAAAAAAAAAAAAAAAAAAGCTTCTTTAAGAAACTATCAAAATTCCTTAGGACAGTGTGTAGACAATGAAAGGTTTTCTTTTGTCAGTTGACATCGTTTCCATTAATTATCTTCAAAAAAGTAACACATCGGCTTGCCAGGATCGAACCCACGAGCATCGCGTTATCACCATGTTGCTCTAACCAAATGCGCTAACGAGCGACGAAAAAGGTTGTTTAAATTTACATTAAAGAGGAGGCGCCTTCTTTTTCAGAATGACACAAAGGCATGATGACAAAAATCCAATTTCAATAAAAAGCTTCTAAAAGAATATATATATATAACTTTATATTTTATGCTTTTATAGAATATATGTTATATGCTTTATAGAATATATAACTTTTTATTTTATGCTTCTTAAAAAACTCTTAAAAAATTCTTAGAATACTCTGTAGACAATGAAAATTTTTCTTTTATTGATTGACACATTTTCTTTTAATTATATGCAAAATTTAACACATCGATCTTTCGGGGATGGAACTCACCACCATCGTATTAGCAACTTGATGCTCTAACCAACTGAGCCAACGAGCGACTATAAGGACTGCTGACATTTACTCTAAAGTTGAGGTGCCTTATTTATTAGCGTGACATGAACACGCGATAACGAATCTCAATTTCAATAAAAAGCTTCTAAAAAAATATTTATTTACTTATTTATTTTTATTTAAATTTTTATTTTGTGCTTTTTAGTAACTAGATAAAAAGCTATTTAAAAAAATCTTCAAAAATTATTAAAATACTGTGTACACAACGAAATATTTCCTTTTATCAACTGACACCTTTTCTATTAATTATTTGAAAAATTAACTTGACGCTCTAACCAAATGAGACATTAAGGGATAGAGATACAATGAATTGCTAACTTTTTTTTTTTGGAAGTGTCTTTTTTTTTTTAGCGTGACAGAAAACGCGATGACAAATTCAACTTCATATAATAATACGTAATATATATAAAAAATTCTAAAAATATTTATTTATGTATTTTGTACTTGAAACTTTTTATTTTGAGCTTTTTTAATATCTAAAATATTTTGTGTTTTCTAATATCTAAAAAAAAAAAAATAAAACCTCTTAAAAAAACTCTTCGAAAATTCTTAAGATATTGTGTCAACGAAAAATTTTCTTTTATCAACTGACACCTTTTTTACTAATTATCCTCAAAAATTAACTCGCCGGACCTTCCCTCTCGACCACCGCTTTATTAACGTCACGCTCTAACCAATTGAGCCACGGAGCCACTAACGGAATGGCTTATATTTACTTTAATTGTTTACTAGCGTGACACGATGACAAAGTCAATTTCATATAAAAAGCTCCTAATAATAAATAAATAAATAATTTACACAATCTCTGTCTTACATGAAAAAAAAAAAAAAAAAAGAAGTAGTAGTAAAAATACTATTTATGTACTAAAAATGCAAAGCATAAAGTAATTTGTCGTGTATTGAATTTTACATTTTTTAATGCATTAACAATCTTATATAAATTGTATAGAAAAAAAACCCAATTTTTACAGTGTGCTCAGGATTTAAAGTAACGTGCTCTATTTTGAAACGCGAAATAATTGTGTTACCTACCACAATGAAAAATTTTCATTGCAGGCTTTTTTGAAAAGTCAATAAAAATACATAGAGCAGATTTTCAGTAACAAGATTTGTTTAGCATATAAATTATTGTATGGTATTCTGAACTGGAATCATGATATCTGCTTGATTAAAGATGGACTCAAAAAGTTAAGGTTAAAATGACAACTGAATTTATTATTAGAAGGAGATCCTGGTGCAATTTTATTAATCCTTGAGCAATCTAAAATCATTACATTCGATAAAATTTCTAATGCAAAAAAGTACAATCAAAATGTATATTCCTTAACGGGAAGGCCCACCAGCGGCCGAGCGGTTCTGCGCTCAAAGCTGGTAGATGGGAGGTGCCGGGTTCGATCCCAGGTCGCGCTCATCGACCTAGCCGTTCGGAGTTTTCCGTGGTTTCCTCCGAAACTCGCGTAAATACGGGCTAGGACCCCCAAGAAAGACCCCCACGGAGGGCATTCCCCCTCTAGGCCTAGGACACATCAGGAGTCAATCAGCCTTAAATCCTACAACCAACCAACCAACCTTAACGGGAATCTAACTGCTTACGAGGCTGTAACAGTCTTGACTCGTTGTCCTTCTAAGTCAATTGTTCTTTATATACTGGAGATTAAATTTTCCTTTTTACTAACTTCATCTAACCTTCATTAAATTACTCTAAAATCCTCTCATTGCCAAGACCTCTTCAAAACTTCGTCTAAAACCATGCCTTTAATTAAAACTCATAGACCAGCTTTGCAAATCTAATATCTGACCTTCTTTCTTCTATAAATCAATTCGATACTTTACGATTTTGTTCAAACTATGTGCCATTCTTATTTCAGCTTCACAATCTACCATATCTAATTATCTAAACAAGCAATAGCAATCCAACATAAAATTTTCAACTTTGGAAAATCTGAGCTAATAAACATGCGATATTTTACAATACAAAAATGACTGTTTTTTCTACGAAGAATTTAATGTTTGGTTTTAAACTTAAAGGATATTAATACCCATAATACTGATCATGTTTCATATCAGGTGTGGTGTAATTTGGTGTTTTAGTTAAATTCGATTCCCTGGATGGCAAACTAAGGACTGAAAAGGGAAATGTCTTCCGTGGGACCTTTCTAAAGTATTCTAACCCGTATTTATGCGCGTTTAAGATAAAACCACGGAAAACTGAATAACTATAAAGACGAGTTCAACCTGAATTAGAACCTGGCACCACCGGTCAACCAACTTCAAAAACTGAACCTCTCGGTCACTGTTGGGAGCATAGATATAGTAATTTAGTAATTTATATAGATCTATCATCCCCATGTTAACGAGCAAAGATTTTTGATGCCGAAAAAGTTTTTTGACGTCAGCCATTAGAGAGTTAAAACTCGAAACAGTAATAGAATAGAATGATAATGAATTTTGAAAATGCCGAAATATTACGCGGCTTTTAAATGTTCTAATAAATATATGAAAAGAAATGGGGTAAGTTTCCATAAATAAGTTATATTCAAGTAATTTATGAAAAATATAATTTTTATAATCAATTGCTTTGTTATTATTATGAAATAAGTACTTTTTTCATATTTAATGGAATACTTTTTTAAAATTTTAATATTTTTTAATATTTTATATTTGTAAGTAATATGGAATTCCCAAAATTCTTTTAAATGCAGTTAGCAGCCGCGAAAGTTTTAATATATAACTAGTATGTTGTGGTCACCACAAGACTTTCTTCCATATACAATCCTATACAAATTTACGCAATACAGATAATTTATTAAATAACAATTTATTAAAATTATTTTTGATGATGAATGCAGACGATTTTTATCTCAAAGAAGTATAATAATAATAAATGCCGAAAGAAAGACAGTTTTCTGCAGACATGAGTATCCGCGATTGTAATGAAATGCTCGCCCTCTGGTGGGCTAAGGTGAAATTACAATAAACATGGTTTAATTCGAATTCCATACAGCCGCCATTGCTTGCCGATATTTAGTTTCACATATATTTACTGAATAAAAATGAATAAATACGGTAAAAAAGATAACACATACTTTTGTGTGCCACAGTGTAACTCCAAAGGATCAAGAAATCCACAATTGAGCTTCCATTTATTTCCAAATGACAAATTTAAAATTTCAGTTGCTTCGGCTAATGGAAGTAAAGAATTAATCAGATGATTTGAAATTAATATTTGTTCAACTTCAGTTAAAAATCTACTTCCGATCGAACTTTGAATAAACTGAAGTATTTTTTCCAAAAGCAATCAATTTTCCATAATGTAATGGCGGAGAAATTATAGTACGAATATTAAGTAGAATAACTAAAAGAACACTAATGGAACACACGTGGCAATGTTTACTAACAACTGCAGTGTTCACAAAGCGCCGTCTATCGATCATTACAAACGCGGATAGTAGAGTACAGTAAAAAAATCTGGAGTGACTCCACTCGACTTTCCGAACATTGAGTAACTAACAGTTTTGTAGATAAAATAAAGAAAGAGGAGTTGCTAAACAAACAAAAGAGAGAAAACCATAACAGAGTGTTTGAGTATTTTTCTTCGTATATCACACGAGGTTTTATTTAACGCTACTGAACTTTGAGCCCTTAGATCATAATGATACAGAATTTTTCGTTGTGTCCCTGTAAAAATCTATAAATTCTGACAAACTTAAACAAATTTTCACATTTTACCCACAATTTTGTCAAAGTCCCACTTTTTTTTTTAAATTATTGTTACTGAGTGAATTTGTATAGGAAAATATAGAAGAAAGTCTCGTGGTGGCCACAATTCACCAAAATGCTTATAGTTAGTGCAACAGTGATTTATAATATTCATGCAAATTTTCAGCACAATTGAATAAGGCGTTTAGATGCTATTGCACTTTTAAAAATTTGGTCTCATAGGCCATAATGATAAAGAATTTTTCTTTGTGTCCCTGTAAAAAAACTGTAAATGCTAGATTCACCAAAATCTATACAGTTGGTTCAAATGTGACCTATAACATGTGTACAAATTCTTTGCTCAGATTAATAAGGCGTTTAGACGCTATCACACTTTTAAAAATTTGGCAAAGAATTTTTCTTTGTTTCCCTGTAAAAAAACTATAAGTGCTAGATTCTCCAAAATCTATACAGATTGAGTATCTGTGACCTATAATATGTGTATAAAGTTTTTGCTCAATTGAATAAGGCGTTTAGATGCTATCGCACTTTTAAGATTTTGGTCCCTTGACCATAATGATAAAGAATTTTTCTTTGTGTCCCTGTAAAAAAACTATAAGTGCTAGATTCACCAAAATCTATAGGGTTCTTACTATAGTGACTTACAATATACATACCAACTTTCAGCTTATTCGAACCAAGCGTTTAGACGCTAGCGTGTTCACTCACAGACATACACACATACATACACACATACATACACACATACATACACACATACATACATCATCGTAAAAATAGTGAAAACGGACTCGTTGGACCTCGAAACGTATAGAAACATCAAAATCTCGAATTCGGATTTTTGACATGATTACAATACTTTCCTCACTATAGTGTTCGGAAAGTAAAAATAAAAGGAAAGGAAAGGAAAACGAAAACAAAGAAAGAAAGAAAAAGGGGTATCTGGAGTTTTTCATTCTCTTTTAGTGCATAAATTTTATTTGATAAATTACCTATATGTATTCCCGTGTATATTCACCTCGGGGAAATACATTCATAAGAGAGTAAAATGGCCGTCTTTTCCCGAGTAAAAAAGGTATCACTTTTCCCCTCTCAATGATCAATCTATGTCTTATTACTATGGTTGTGAGTTGTTTCGCACCAATTTGGATTAAAAACTTGATTATAAAAATTAAGCCCTCTTTTGCAATTTCTTAAATAAAAACTACTATGCTATGGCCACTGCAAACTTTCTTCGTATTTCTCTATACAAATTCATGCACTACAAATTATTTATTAAAAATATTCTTTATTAAATTTGTTTTCCATGATGAATGCAGACGATTTGCACCTCAGAGAAGTATAACACTAAATCTCGGGAAGAAAGAGTCTATTTTGTGCCGATTACTAAGGAAATGCTTTTTCCTTTTACTTTCCGAACACTATAGTGAGGAAAGTATTGTAATCATGTCAAAAATCCGAATTCGAGATTTTGATGTTTCGATACGTTTCGAGGTCCAACGAGTCCGTTTTCACTATTTTTACGATGATGTATGTATGTGTGTGTGTATGTATGTGTGTATGTATGTGTGTATGTATGTGTGTATGCCTGTGAGTGAACACGCTAGCGTCTAAACGCTTTGTTCGAATAAGCTGAAAGTTGGTACGTATATTGTAAGTCACCATAGTACGAACCCTATAGATTTTGGTGAATCTAGCACTTATAGTTTTTTTTACAGGGACGCAAAGAAAAATTCTTTATCATTATGGCCAAGGGACCAAATCTTAAAAGTGCGATAGCATCTAAACGCCTTATTCAATTGAGCAAAAACTTTATACACATATTATAGGTCACAGATACTCAATCTGTATAGATTTTGGAGAATCTAGCACTTATAGTTTTTTACAGGGACACAAAGAAAAATTTTTTGCCAAATTTTTAAAAGTTTGATAGCGTCTAAACGCCTTATTAATCTCAGCAAAGAATTTGTACACATGTTATAGGTCACATTTGAACCAACTGTATAGATTTTGGTGAATCTAGCACTTACAGTTTTTTTACAGGGACACAAAGAAAAATTCTTTATGTTTATGGCCTATGAGACCAGCGATAGCATCTAAACGCCTTATTCAATTGAGCTCAAAATTTGTATGAATATTATAAATCACTGTTCCACTAACTATAAGCATTTTGGTGAATCTAGCATTTATAGATTTTTACAGGGACACAACGAAAAATTCTTTATCATTATGATCTAAGGGCTCAAAGTTTAGTAGCGTTAAATAAAACCTCGTGTGATATATGGAGAAAAATACTCAAACAGTCTGTTATGGTTTTCTCTTTTTTGTTTGTTTAGCAACTCCTCTTTCTTTATTTTATCTACAAAACTGTTAGTTACTCAATGTTCGGAAAGTCGAGTGGAGTCACTCCAGATTTTTTCTTTTAGTGAAAACATAAATTAATAAAATAATAAAATAAAATAAAATAAATAAATTTAAGAAAATATATGTAAGGTCTATAACTTCTCGATTCCTTCGTTCAATTTTAATGGACATTTTATTATTTAGATCTATTTTATAATGAGACTGTAATTTAGAGTCTTTAAATATTTCTTTTATACACCTATGCCTATCAGTAATTTTTCATTTAAATTCTTCTTCGTAGATCACATGCACTTAATTAATAAATAACTAAAACTTATACTTTATAGTTTACACCAATGTTTTTTTTTTAATGTATTGTTGTATGAATTTTCCTTTGAAAAGAAAGTTTGTGTTTTATTAAAGAATTCTG
Organism: Salticus scenicus; assembly: GCA_963930645.1. Taxonomy (NCBI): domain Eukaryota; kingdom Metazoa; phylum Arthropoda; class Arachnida; order Araneae; family Salticidae; genus Salticus; species Salticus scenicus. Next base: position 168,355,342 of record OZ005659.1, read on the forward strand.
CTGAAAGATCACGATACTTGCTAGTAATAGCATGGGGAAAAAATAATAATGATAAACTTTAATTAAACTTAAATTTTAATCAGCGTAATTCTTTTTACTGTATACTACCATTTTTTTTTCAATAAATATTACAAAATAATAATAATAATAAATATATATATATATATATATACTATATCAATGGCATCTTTAAATTACCAACTCAAACTTAATTATCTTGTTTTATTTTTTTTTATTTCCTAATTCAAAATTATTAAAAAAACCTTTTTCGATATTGCCCGTTTCGAAACTAATTATTATTAATTTTCTTTTCTTACCAAAAAAAATCTGGAGTGACTTCACTCGACTTTCCGAACATTGAGTAATTAACAGTTTTGTAGATAAAGTAAAGAAAGAGAAGTTGTTAAACAAACAAAAGAGATAAAACCATAATAAAGTGTTTGAGTATTTTTCTCCATATATTAGACAATGTTTTATTTAACGCTACTGAACTTTGAGCCCATGATCATAATGATAAAGAATTTTCGTTGTGTCCCTGTAAAAAACCTATAAATGCTAGATTCACCAAAATGCTTATAGTTAGTGCAACAGTGATTTATAATATTCATATAAATTTTCAGCTCAATTGAGTAAGGCGTTCAGATGCTATCGCACTTTTAACTAGTATCTTGTGGCCACCACATGACTTTCTTCTATATTTTCCTATACAAATTCACTCAGTAAAAATAATTTATTAAAATTATTATTTAAAAAAATTATCTTCCATGATAATGCAGATGATTTCCATATTAGAGAAGTACTATAACACTAAATATCCAAAAAAAGTCAATTTTATTGTCAATATTACATAAAAAAAAATCGATAACTTCATTTTAAATTATCGCAGATCTATGGTTCAACCATTCGTTTTAAAGGTACTGGCGAGCTCTTTTGAAAGATACCCATCATGAAAATTTACTCCCCTCGAGGGGGGAATTCCCCCCCCTCCCAGGGGGGGGGGCGAGGTTCCTACACATACAAAAAATCTGGAGTGACTCCACTCGACTTTCCGAACATTGAGTAACTAACAGTTTTGTAGATAAAATAAAGAAAGAGGTGTTGCTAAACAAACAAAAAAGAGAAAACCATAACAGAGTGTTTGAGTATTTTTCTCCATATATAACACGAGGTTTTATTTAACGCTACTGAACTTTGAGCCATTAGATCATAAGGATAAAGAATTTTTCATTGTGTCCTTGTAAAAATCTATAAATGCTAGATTCACCAAAATGCTTATAGTTAGTGCAACAGTGATTCATAATATTCATACAAATTTTCAGCTCAATTGAATAAGGCGTTTAGATGCTATCGCTGGTCTCATAGGCCATAAAGATAAAGAATTTTTCTTTGTGTCCCTGTAAAAAAACTATAAGTGCTAGATTCACCAAAATCTATACAGTTGGTTCAAATGTGACCTATAACATGTGTACAAATTCTTTGCTGAGATTAATAAGGCGTTTAGACGCTATCACACTTTTAAAAATTTGGCAAAGAATTTTTCTTTGTGTCCCTGTAAAAAAACTATAAGTGCTAGATTCTCCAAAATCTATACAGATTGAGTATCTGTGACCTATAATATGTGTATAAAGTTTTTGCTCAATTGAATAAGGCGTTTAGATGCTATCGCACTTTTAAGATTTTGGTCCCTTGGCCATAATGATAAAGAATTTTTCTTTGAGTCCCTGTAAGAAAACTATAAATGCTACATTCACCAAAATCTATAGGGTTCATACTATGGTGACTTACAATATACGTACCAACTTTCAGCTTATTCGAACAAAGCGTTTAGACGCTAGCGTGTTCACTCACATACATACACACATACATACACACATACATACACACATACATACACACACACATACATACATCATCGTAAAAATAATGAAATCGGACTCGTTGGACCTCGAAACGTATAGAAACATCAAAATCTCGAATTCGGATTTTTGACATGATTACAATACTTTCCTCACTATCGTGTTCGGAAAGTAAAAATTTTTCACAGTTGACTATCTTTATTATAAATAATTCTGGTAAATTTCATAATGATTATTAAAAAATAATTCTCTTTATGCACATTTATACAAAATTTTGTACTATACCACCATGTTAAAAATTTAGAAAAAGCGGGATGGCAACGCAACCTGTAAGACAATTTTAACCAAAAGTTGATAGGCACTGATTTATGTCAAGGTGCAACTACATACCAATTTGTATGAAATTCTGCGAAGTAGTTCCTGAGATACAGTTGCCACAAAACTTTGTCACACACACGCAGAGACTGACAGACAAACATACAGACATTTTCTAAAAATGGTTAAATCGTGTTCTATAGCTCTCAAAACGTGTAAATCCATCAAAAACCCGAGGTCGAAAATTTTTACGAATCCAATACTTTCTTCTATTGAATATAAAAGAAAGTAAAAATTTGGTCCCACAGGCCATAATGATAAAGAATTTTTTTGTGTCCCTGTAAAAAAACTGTAAGTGCTAACTTCACCAAAATCTATACAGTTCGAGCAACAGTGACCTATAACATGTGTTCAAATTTTTTGTTCAGATTAAAGAAGCGTTTAGACGCTATCGCACTTTTAAAAATTTGGCACCATAGGCCATAATGATAAAGAATTTTTCTTTGTGCCCCTGTAAAAACACTGTAAGTGCCAGATTCTCCAAACTCTATACAGATTGAGTAACTGTGACCTGTAATATGTGTATAAATTTTTTACTCAATTGAAGAAGGCGTTTAGATGCTATCGTACTTTTAAGATTTTGGTCCCATAGACCATAATGATAAAGAATTTTTCTTTGTGTCCCTGTAAAAAAACTATAAGTGCTAGATTCACCAAAATGTATAGGGTTCGCACTATGGTGACTTACAATATACGCACCAACTTTCAGCTTATTCGAACAAAGCATTTAGACGCTAGCGTGTTCACTCACAGACATACACACACACATACATACATACATACATACACACATACACACATACACACACACATACATACATCATCGTAAAAATAGTGAAAACGGACTCAGGGGACCTCGAAACGTATAGAAACATCAAAATCTCGAATTCGGATTTTTGACATGATTACAATACTTTCCTCACTATAGTGTTCGGAAAGTAAAAAGAGATTTTGATGAAATTTTGGCAAAAGCAGAATTTAGTTTAGGACGGAGAACTATTAGCTTTTTTTTTTTTTTTTTTTTTCAAATTATAACATCGCTTTCAAATTATTCAATTATATTTTCGATTTCGATAAATGTCCAACTATCGTAAAACTGGTATCCGTAAAAATCCATAGACTAAGACTAATAGTCCTCAGTCCTAAAAAAAAAAAAAAAAAAAAAAAAAAAAAAGTTGACAAGCACTTTTAAATTATACACCATATTGAAAACTCACAGCCCTATAGGATACTCCCAGCCTGGAAGAGAAGAGAGAGGGGAGCGATAACCGTACATATACACACATTTTTTTTCTAGTTAACAATTACTATCATAAATGTGTATGTTTTTCAATTTCACACTGGAAAGAAAAAAATAATTCTCATTGCGTATGTTTAAACGAAAATTTGTCCCAAACTGCCATGTTAAAAAATTTATATATACATATATATATATATATATATAAAGGATGATAGCGCCACCTGTTGAGCGCTAGATCCTAAAATGTAATGAGCTCCAATTAAGTCAGGATCCAATTAAATATCAATTTTGGTTAAATTTCGTCGATTAGTTTGGAAATATACCTGTATAACATTTTTGATACACACATAGATAGATTGACAGACAGACATCTTCTATAAATGGACAAATCGTGTTCAGAACATCTCAAAACGTGTATATCTATAGAAAACCGGAGTGCAAAATTTTTCACTAATTCGATACTGTCTTCTTATGTATATAGAAGAAAGTTAAAAAAAAAAAAAAAAAAAGAGCCGATAGTATTTAAAGTGTTTTGTTACAGAATGATCATTAATGAAAAATGCGTGCTTTCCACTTGCGCCACAGGTACACAAATGAATTCGGATGCATTGTGGTACAGTATACAAATATTCGAACTTGGGTAGAGATACTCAAACCTTCTATTTATATTACTCGACTACTTTTGTATATTCCTGTTCACAAAGCACTTGCCTGATTTAAATAAAATGTTTCAAAAAGTTTCCCCAAATGATACAGAATCAGAATACCAAATTTGAGCTTCATGCTAATAACAGACTCACAGACACACAGACCAACCATGGAAAACAAGATTTTCAGATTAATGGAACGTTAAAATGTGTAATAGTGCAAAATCTCAATTTCAAAAATTTGACCACAAAACAGTAATTCTCCTATCATATATAGGTAAGATAAAGTAAAAATTTTTATTCAAAAATTAAATAAATCAGGATAGTAATATTTTATAGCCACGTAATGTACTAAGTATTTATTCAGCAAACATATGTATAAAAAGAAAAAAGAAATCTCTCCATTTCACTCTAACATCCTTTTTAGAATTTCATGTTTGGTCACCTGTTTAGCTGAAGCAACGTACTATTAGTAATTATAAAAAGTCATTTTAATCTTGATTCTTTAGAATAGATGAATAGTATCAAACGCGCATATGATGCTGACATTCTGGGAGCTATTTTATACCTTCTGCTTAATACTTTCAGGTATAATTTATGTACGCACTTTTGCTTTATGTATGTAATTTTGCATATATGACTTCTTATTTCTTATGTATTATATTCTTTAATCGAATTCAAGAAAAATAATCTAGTGTGTCACTCACACGGCTTACTCTTACCCTGAAATTTAATACTATAAATACAGGTTGCAGATTAAGAGGTAAGATAACGAGTACTGTTATGTCAACCTGTGTTAAGCAATTCAAATTAGGCTTCGGAAGAGTTTTTATATCATAATTAGATCTTCCCCGTTTTATTAATGCGCCAACATTTATATAGAATTTAATACGGTTATTAAAAAATAATTCTGTTTTAAAAAAAATTTATTAAAATTATTTTAAAAAATTATCTTTTATAATAATGCAGACGATTTCCGTATTAGAGAAGTAGTATAACATTAAATATATAAAAAAAAAAGTTGAATTTATTCTCAATATTACATAAAGAAAAAAAAATTTTTTTTGTTAAAAATGAAAAAAATCGATAACTTTATTTTAAATTATCGCAGATCGATGGTTCAACCGTTCGTTTTAAAGGTATTGGCGAGCTCTTTTGAAAGATACCCATCATGAAAATTTACTCCCCTCGAGAGGGGACTTCCCACCCCCAGGGGGGGGGGGAGGAGAGGTGGGGCTCCTACATACACAAATTTTTTTTCCCAGTTGACTATCTCTATTACAAAAAATATATATTCGTTTCATTTGGTTTAGTGCAGTCTATAGATGTTAAACTCTACTTACCTGCAATTCCTCCCATAGACGTAATGTATTTGAATAATTTTGAGTGTCCCTGTACACGAATCATTTGCTTCATCTCAACGAAAAGCTTACTGTAGCATCCCTATATGATAAACATTTAGAATACCGAGTTTGGAATTTCTGCTACTATTTGTTCTTGAGATATGCTGATAACAGACACACAGACATCCATCCACACAGACAGACACACAGGCAGACACACAGACCATTCTTTAAAAATATGATTTTCGTATTCAGGGGACCACAGAACATGTAAATATAACAAAAACTCATGTTCGAAAATTAGACCCTAGAACAATACTTTCTCGACCCTATGGGTAAGAGAAAGTAAAAAAAGTTTATATGACAGGATTTCTTCACGTGCATTTAACTTTTGATTTATTTTGTGTACATACAGGCATGTGAAAATTATTTCGAGTAATTTAAATTTTTTACTTCCTTCTTTACCAATACTCTACTGCTTGAAAGTATTGGTTTCGTAAAAATTTTCGATTTCCTGTTTTTGATGGATTTACACGTTTTGAGAAGTTCAGAACATGATTTTAGAAAATGTCTGCCTGTCTCTGTGTGCGGAGAGAAAATTTTAGATAAATTTATATATAGTTGCACTTAAATATAAATTACCACCTATCGAATTTTGGTAAAAATCGGCCAATATCTGGTGTTGCCATCCCGTTTTTTCTAATTTTTTTTTTAATATGCAATAGAGGACAAAAATTCACATTAACGCCCACAATGAAAGTTCTTTTTTAAGAATCGCTGTGAAATTCATATATATATATATATATATATATATATAAATCATAATCAACTAGGAAAATTATTTTGTACATGTAGAAGCATCACCCTTCTTCATGAATATAATATAGATTAAAGATTAAACTATCATAGCTGTCGACTTGCACGTTTTTTTGCTACCGGAAATTTTTAGCAGACATTTTTAATAAATATTTTAGCAGTTTTTTGCGATTAAACATGATAAAATTTTTCAGAAAGAAATAATGGTGTGAAAAAGCTATACAAGTTGGCATCTACGAGCTATGTAATGTGAAAGTACAGTTGGAAAGTGTTTATAATGTATGGAAACCGTATGATTTTTCTATCTTGTTTGAATCGATAACAAGAACTGAATTTCTATTTAGGCACAATAGACAGATTTCGTATAAACAGTGTTCTTATTAATAACTCTATCATAAACTAACTAACTAAATAAAACTATCAGCATCTTTATTTACAGAACGATGCATAACTATAGTGACCGGATTAGAGTATTTTTATAACAGAGAAGCGTTGAAAATTGCTATAATCATTTAATTGTGGATGTACTTTTTTATTTTTAATAAATAAAGACTAAAAATGAAATATCGATGATAAATAATTTACTTTATACAATTTTTAACAAACTTAGAAAAATGCTTTCAAAATAAAGGCTGTCCCCAGAAAATAGGGACATTTGGTCAGCTTGTGCATAACTCTATGAACTTCTGTATAAATTTGCGGCTCAATCCAATCGATCAACTTTCTTCTTCTGGACATTTCAATTGCAAAGAAAACTGTCCATGCAGAAACAATATACCAACAGTTTGAAAAAAAAAAAAAAAAAAAAAAAGATTATACTTGTTGTTGTTGCTAGATAAACGATAAACATAAAAGAATTTTAAAAAATAAAATAAAATGTACTCACTTCTATTGCCGAAGGAAAAAAAAAAAAAGTTAAAATAATGTAAAGAGTTATTTTCTTATACGACGTTATGTTTGAAGTTTTAAAAAATGAATAGGGAAAGAAAAATAAATCCAAAAAAAATAAGTTAAATAAAGAGACATTGTATTAAATAATGTATAATGTATTCAGTTATGATTATAAGGCTGCTATATAATGTAAATAGAATGGCTGTAAAATACAGGCGTTGTATTTTTGTCAACCTTCTCAGCCAAAAATGACTTTTTTTTTCTGCAACTCGCATGGACTTCGAACCATAATACTTATAAGCCCCTCCTCATATTGAAAATAGGTTAAAACAAGCGACAAATTTCACGTTTACGTATTAACATGCAGATAACAGAATGCATTTTCCAGTTGAGGAAATATTTAACAAGATATTAAAGATAGATTTCTAAAGATTTGTCAGTTTTGTATTTTAGTAATACTTTGCACAGAAAGAAAAATATATTGAATTTAAAGAAAAAAATTTAAATTTCAACATCCCTGTTGAACTTCAGTGTTCTACTTTGAAAACTTCGCAAGTTTTTCAAAATTGATGATTTTTTTTTTTTTTTTTTCTTTTTTTTAAACATGACAGAAAAGACAGATTAGTTTTAAATATCATTTATGATACTGGCATGAACGTTAATAAATATAAACATTCTACTTTAAAATTTCGTAAGTTATTCGAAATCAAAGATTTTTTTTTTTTTTTTTTCTTTTGTAACATAGCAAAAACAGGACAATATTTAGCATTGATTTGGGTTATGGGAAATATCGCATGGTTTGTATGGAAACTAAAATACTAAACTGACACTCATAAAATTACATAGGGAATTAGGATAAGGTAAACACATTGAAGGTGATCAGCAGAATTAATTGTTCTTATCCCGATTATAGTAAATTTTATAGTAGAATTTTATGAGAAATATTATGATAGAGAACTGCGTAGAGTGCATCTATACCAATTAGCTTTTAGGTAATAATGGTTCAAACATTAAATGATCTGCATACTACCGCAACTCTCGTATATCAAATTTCAAATAACACGATACTACAGGGGTGGGAGTAGATAGCAGGGTTGCTAAAAAAATTCTTGCTATGAAAGTCAGTCTACTAGAATAGAGATCTCTAATCTTTACGATTTTAAAGACCATTTCATACATAATATTATTATATTTTCGTGCATAATATAAAATCCCACGTACCACTACCATTTTCTGTTTAGAAACGCAATTATATCTGTAAAATAATTATTAGATAACATTATTTTTTATGAATATGAAATAAGTCTAACATAATCAATCTATGCATAATCAATTTAAAAAAATATAATTATTATTATAAAAATCTGATGTGTCACTCACACGACTTTCTCTTATCCTGAAATTTAATACTATAAATACAGGTTGGAGATTAAGAGGTTATACATAACGGTTATGTAAACCTATCTTAAAACAATTCTAATTAGACTTCGGAAGAGTTTTATATGGTAATTAGTTCTGTGTGAGGGGGGCTTTTTATTAATGCACCTACATTTATATAGAATTTAATTCTGTTATTAAAATAAAAAGTTTACTTAAATTTATACAGACAATTTTCACACGCAACATTCGTTGAAACTTATCTATCTCGATCAAACTTTTCCAGCAACAAACTTATATTAACTTCAAAATACAACATTTGGATCTCCTAAAATTATTCCTTTTTAAGTCACTCTAAGAGACACAGACAAACATCAAACGTTAAAAAACTTGACTACGGTAATCAGGAAGCCTCAAAACGTGTAAATATACAAAAAACAAGCAAGGAATACTTAGTTTAAAAACATACATTATTTACCATATCTCTATGAGGAATTCATTTCAATTCCCGAAGAGCTTTCCTGGAAATGGTAAAATATTATTAGTAAAGCACATCCACTAACAACGAAAAATAATATTATCGCTTAAATATTTGCAGCCCTGTATATATTTCGAAGATTATATACAGACCACATTGTGCGCCTAAATATAATCCTATAGTAATAATACGTGGCCCAGCCTGAAATACACTTCAGTCAATTTGCAACGATTGTCGCACTTTTATCTAGTTCTTTTGTGTAGCCCTGTAAACGAACAGTGAATGATTTCCCTACCATATTCTACATGAGACATGTTTTTAAGCATATAAAAAAAATATATATTCGCTTCATTTGGTTTAATGCAGTGTATAGATGTTAAACTCTACTTATCAGCACTTTCCCCCATAGTATTTGAATTCTCTTGGGCGTCCCTGTACACGAACCATTTGCTTCATCTCAACGAAAAGCTTAGTGTAGCACCCCTATGTGATACACATTTAGAATACCAAGTTTAGACTTTCTGCTACTATTTGTTCTTGAGTTATGCTGATAACACACACACAGACAGACACACACACCATTCGCTAAAAACATGATGTTCGTATTCAGGGGATTTTCGTATTCATTTCTTACTCGCCCCGTTCGAAGACATCCGAGTATCTACCTTATGGGTAAGAGAAAGTAAAAAAGAGTTGCAAATACTTATTGTGAGAAAGAAAAGTTTCTTTTATTCTAATAAAATAATTAAAATTAAATTAATTATTGAAAACACATTTTGACTTATAACTCAAAAATTTTCGAGAAGTCTCAAATTTTATCGGAGATGGTTTCAAGCCTATAAACACTTTGCTAAAACTTTTCTCTTGTATTTACTCATGTAACGAATTAAAATGTTTAAGTTATTTTTTTGGTTTTATTTTGAAGCCAATTTTTACTTACCCATGTAGTAATGATTTATATATCTGTTCCTTTTCAGTATCTTCATTTCGACAAACTTCGACACAATGTCCACCGAACGAAACGTGGGTTTCCTGTATCGACCCGTGCCAGACATGTGAGTATGTAAACGGCGGATGCTATTCAACTCAAGTGTGCACCTCTGGCTGTAATTGTTTGAAAGGTTTTTACAGGAATAAACAAGGGAAATGTGTTCATAAAGATCTCTGCGATGGTAAGTTTTACAACTTTTATAAGTGGAATGACGAGTTTGACGCTATAAATGAAATCAACATTATTTCTGCTTTTATATATAAAATAGGAATACAGTACCAGCCGCTTATAATAAATTTAACACATTCCAAGTTTCATTGCGCTTCTCTCTGAGGAAAATCATCATTTCTTTGCCGAAAGTTTACACTTTTCTTTTAAATTTAAAATCCTTACGTTTAAACTTCTTGCTTCTTAGTTATTTCAAATTAAGAATTAGAAATTGTCATTTAATAAATGGAAAAAAAAAAAAAAAAAAAAAAATCAATTGTGAATCAAATTAAATTTGTTACTCACTACCGTGATTTAAAGAATACGTCCTTTGACATTGTTACTGAGACAAGTGATGGTACGTGTTTAATATGTAATTATGCTGCAAGTGCAAAATTTTCAACAAAGAGAGATAACGGTAGACTGTGTTTTATTTTCATCTTTATTAAAATAAATAAAGAAAGAAAGAAAGATAAGAAAAGAAAGAAAAAACTAGTATGTTGTGGCCACCACAAGACATTCTTCCATATTTTCCTATACATATTCAATCAGTAACAATATTAAAAAAAAAAAAAAAATACATTTTTTTTTTTTTTTTTTTTTTTTGTTAAAAGTAAAAAAAAATCGATAACTTTGTTTTAAATTATCACAGATTTATAGTTCAACCATTCGTTTAAAAGGTATTGACGATATCTTTTGAAAGATACCCATCTTCAAAATTTACCCCCCAGGGGGGGGGAGCCATGCCCCCCACATGCACAGAAATTTTTTCCTAGTTAACTATTACTATTATGAATAACTCATAATAATTTTTCAATCAGAAGTTACAAACAGCTCTCATTATGTACATTTATACGAAATTTTGTCCTATACTGCCATGTTAAAAATTTAGAAAACATGAGATCACAGCGCCACCTGTTGAGCGATTGATCCCCAAATGTAATCAGCACCAGTTTAGGTCAGTGACCAACTAAATACCAAGTTTAGTTAAATTTCGTAAAAAAAAAAAAAAAAAAAAAAACTAGTATGTTGTGGCCACCACAAGACTTTCTTCTATATTTTCCTATACAAATTCATTCAGTAACAATATTAAACAATCAGTAACAACATTTAAAAAAAAAAATTACGATTTTTTACTAAGTTTTTTTTTTTTTTTTTTTTTTTTTTGGTAAAAGTAATACATATTCAATCAGTAACAATATTAAAAAAAAAAAAAAAAAAAAAAAAAAAAAAAAAACGATTTTTTTTGTCTTTTTTTTTTTTTTTTTTTTTTGGTTAAAAGTAAAAAAAATCGATAACTTTGTTTTAAATTATCAAAGATTTATAGTTCAACCATTCATTTTAAAGGTATTGACGGGATCTTTCGAAAGATACCCATCTTCAAAATTTACCCCCAAGGGGGGGAAGCGATGCCCCCCCATGCACAAAATTTTTTTCCTACATAAATACTACTATTATCAACAATTCATATTAATTTTACAATCACAAGTGTAAAATAACTCTTATTATGCACATTTATACGAATTTTTGTCCTATACTGCCATGTTAAAAATTTAGATAAAATGCGATCACAGCGCCACCTGTTGAGCTATTGATCCCCAAATGTAATCAGCACCAGTTTATGTCGGGGACCAACTAAATACCAAGTTTAGTAAAATTTCGTTAAAAAAAACAATAAATACGATTTTTTTTTTAAGTTTTTTTTTGTTAAAAGTAAAAAAAATCGATAACTTTGTTTTAAATTATCACAGATATATGGTTGAACCATTCGTTTTAAAGGTATTGAGGAGACCTTTCAAAAGATACCCATCTTGAAACTTTGCCCCAGTTAACTATCAACGAGATCTTATTATCAACGAGATCTTATGAAAGATACCCATTGGGAAAATTTACCCCCCCCCCCCATGCACAAAATTTTTCTCCTAGTTAAATACTACTATTATCAATAATTCATATCAATTTTACAATCACAAGTTTAAAATAACTCTTATTATGCACATTTATGCGAAATTTTGTCCTATGCTGCCATGTTAAAAATTTAGATAAAATGCGAGCACAGCGCCACCTGTTGATCTTTTGATCCCCAAATCTAATCAGCACCAGTTCATGTCAGAGTGCAACTAAATACCAAGTTTGGTTAAATTTCATTCATTGGTTCGTGAGATACAGCGTCCACAAAAAAATGATACAGACAGACAGACAGACAGACGTTTTCTAAAAACTATTAATTCGTGTTCTGGACATCCCAAAACATGTAAATCCATCAAAAAACGGAGGTCGAAAATTTTCGCGAATCCAATACTTTCTCTATATTACATATAGAAGAAAGTAACAATGCAAATCGAAAAATTGTTCAGCATCCATAAATGACATTTTTGCTGCTGAATAGATATTTTTGAGTTTATTAACCGGCGATGCTGATTTTATTTACCGGCGGTTTTAAAATTGTTTGTATTGATTTAATTCCGGTCCTGACAGTTTGATCATATTAAGCGGCTGATTTTATTAACCAGTGAATTTATTGCGTGGCAGTTACTGTATATCGAAATAGGGCTTCTCCCCTTATAACGATGTTGATGTTTCTCCTGGGATAGAAGAGTGCAGAAGGGGAATATAACAAAGGCTACCGTAACTTTCTATTCTTTTTAAACTATCTATGAAAGAATAGGTTGTCATGATATTCAGAGCCCGACAGACAGTTTCGAACTCGATTCTTCATTCAAACCATTAAAATCACTCACGACGCATATTGCGCAGAGAGAAATTTACCGGTGTAGGAGATCCATTATGGAAGTTGATAGGTCAGAAGGTATCGGAAACATTTATGTGTTACATGATCCACTATGTATAGCAAAAACTGTATTGTTAATTTTTGCTATACAAAGTTTCAGTTAAAAAAAAGTAATAAATAAATAAATAAATAAGTAAGTAAATAACCCTTTTTAAAAATAACATAAATTGTAAAAGAACTAATTGCAATTTTTTCCCCCTTTTTACTTTCTTCTCTATTCAATAGAAGAAAGTATTGGACTCGTAAAAATTTTCGACCTCGGGATTTTGATGGATTTACACGTTTTGATAGCTGTAGAATACGATTTGACCATTTTTAGAAAATGTCTGTCTGTCTGTCCGTCTGTCTGTGTGTGTGTGTGACAAAATTTTGTGGCAACTGTATCTCAGGAACTACTGCACAGAATTTCATACAAATTGGTATGTAGTTGCACCTTGACATAAATTAGTGCCTATCAACTTTTGGTAAAAATTGTCTTGCAGGTTGCGTTGCCATCCCGCTTTTCTAAATTTTTAACATATTGATATAGGATAAAATTTTATATAAATGTGCATAAAGAGAATTATTTTTTAGTAATCATTATGAAATTTACAAGAATTATTTATAATAGAGATAGTCAACTGGGAAAATTTTTTTATATGTGTAGGAGCCTCGACACCCCCCAAGGGGGAGGGGAGTAAATTTTCAAGATGGGTATCTTTCGAAAGGTCTCGCCAATACCTTTAAAACGAATGGTTGAACTATAAGTCTGTGATAATTTAAAACAAAGTTATCGATTTTTTTTACTTTTAACAAAAAAAAAAAAAAAAAAAACCCTAGAAAAAAAATCGTTCTTTTTTTTTTTTTTTAATTTAACGAAATTTAACCAAACTGGGTATTTAGTTGGCCCCTAACATAAACTGGTGCTGATTAGATTTGGAGATCAATCGCTCAACAGGTGGCGCTGTGATCGTATTTTTTCTAAATTTTTAACATGGCAGTATAGGACAAAATTTCGTATAAATGTACATAATGAGAGTTATTCTTAACCTGTGATTGTAAAATTAATATGAATTATTGATAATAGTAGTAGTTAATTAGGAAAAAAAAAATTGTGCATGTGGGGGCATCACTTCCCCCCTTTGGGGGGAAGTACCCACCCGGGGGGGAGGGGGTAAATTTTCAAGATGGGTATTTTTCGAATGGTCTCGTCAATAAAACGAATGGTTGAACTTTAAATATGCGATAATTTAAAACAAAGTTATCGATTTCTTTTTTACTTTTAACGAAAAAAAAAAAAAAAAAAAAAAACCTAGAAAAAAAATCGTTTTTTTTTTTTTTTTTTTTTTTTTTTTTTTAATATTGTTACTGAGTGAATTTGTATAGGAAAATATAGAAGAAAGTCTTGTGATGGCCACAACATACTAGTTTTACTTTCTCTTACCCATAGGGTCGAGAAAGTATTGTTTTAGGGTCAAATTTTCGAACGTGAGTTTTTGTTATATTTACATGTTCTGAGGTCCCCTGAATACGAAAATTGTGTTTTAGCGAATGGTCTGTGTGTCTGTGTGTCTGTTATCAGAATATCTCAAGAACAAATAGTAGCAGAAATTCCAAACTCGGTATTCTAAATGTATCATATAGGGATGCTACAGTAAGCTTTTCGTTGAGATGAAGCAAATGGTTCGTGTACAGGGACACTCAAAAGTATTCAAATACATTATGTCTGTGGGAGAAATTGCAGGTAAGTAGAGTTTAATATCTATAGACTACACTAAACCAAATGAAACGAATATATATTTTTTGTAATAGAGATAGTCAACTGGGAATTTTTTTTGTGTATGTAGGAACCCCGCCTCCTCCCCTGGGGGGAAGTCCCCCCTCGAGGGGAGTAAATTTTCATGATGGGTGTCTTTCAAAAGAGCTCGCCAATACCTTTAAAACGAATGGTTGAACCATCTCTCTGCGATAATTTAAAATAAAGTTATCGATTTTTTTCATTTTTAACATTTTATTTATTTATTTATCATTATTTTTTAAATGTAATATTGAGAATAAATTCAACTTTTTTTATATATATATATTTAGTGTTATACTACTTCTCTAATATGGAAATCGTCTGCATTATCATAAAAGATAATTTTTTTAAATAATAATTTTAATAAATAATAATTTTAATATATTTTTTTTTTTAAATACAGAATTATTTTTTAATAACCGAAATTAAATTCTATATAAATGTAGGTGCATTAATGAAACGGGGTTAGCCCCGAAACGGGGCGGTAGCCCCCCTCGCACAGATCTAATTATGATGTAAAACTCTTCCGAAGCCTAATTTGAATTGTTTAACACCGGTTTACATAACAGTACTCGTTATCTTACCTCTTAATCTGCAACCTGTATTTATAGTACTAAATTTCAGAGTAAGAGAAAGTCGTGTGAGTGACACACCAGATTATTTCTGTATCGAAATAAAATCACAATTCTTCGTCAGACAAAAAATGATTTTTAACTCAAATGATTTTTCTCTGTCCAAACGAAAAAAACATTTTTAATCTCAAGGTGTAGGCCTAATTGAAGTTTTAGAAATTGTGATACATTTTTTAATGTTATTTATAATTTTAAAAAATCTGGAGTGACTCCTCTCGATTTTCTGAACATGAAGTAATGAACGGTTTCGTAAATTAAAGTAAGACAAATAGTTAAGTAAGCAAAAGGGAAAAATATTACAGGGAGTTCGAGCATTTTCTCCCATTGCTTAATTTTAGGTTATTGCATTTCATATAATTTTAAACCATAAATCATAATGATATAAAACTTTTCGTTGTGTCCCTGTAAAAATCTATAAGGGCTATCTTTACCAAAATCTATACAATTCGTGCGGCGGTAATCTATATCATGTGCATAAATTTTCAGTTCAATAGAATAAGGCGTTTAGATACTATCGCACTTTAAAATGTTTGTGCCCATAGAACATAATGACAATTTTTCTTTGTGTCCTTGTAAAAAGAAAAAAAAACTATACATGCTAGATTCATCAAAATCTATACACTTTGTGCGAGGGTGATTAATAATATGTATACAAGTTTTTAACTCAAACGAATAAAGCGTTAAAATGCTATTATTTTTTAATTTATTTGAACCCATAGACAATAATGGTAAAGAATTTTTCGTTGTGTCCCTGTAAAAAACTATAAATGTTAGATTCATCAAAACCTATACACTTTGTGCGACGGTGATTTATAACATGCATGTAATATTTTAGCTGAGAAAAAAATGGCTTATAGACGCTATCGCACTTTGAAAAATTTGACCCTATAGGCTATAATGATATATTTTTTTTTCTTTTTGTTCCTGTAAAAAATACTTTTAAGTGCTAGATTCAGCAAAATCAATAGGGATCGGCTATGGTGCCATACAACATGCTTACTAAATTTCAACTTTTTTGAATAGAGGGTTTAGGCGCTATCGTATTCACTCACACGCATTCATACATCCACGAAAACTAATAAAAATGAACTCAGTGAACTAATAAAAATGAACTCAAAACTATAGAAATCCAAAAAATCTCAAAGTCGGATTTTTGACACGATTACAATACTTCCTTTACATATGTTCGGGAAGTAAAAATTTGATCTCTCAACTATGAAGTTCTGTCCAGCTCAACGAAATAATTTATTCTGTAGTAATATTATATTTTTTAATAGGTTAATTTACACTTTCAAACACTATTAATAATAGCGACTATAGAAATCGCAATTCTTCTAAAGAAAATTTCAAAAACGTTATATAATATAGTAAGAAAAGAAATTATTTTTAAAAAATTTTCTTAAACTATATTTTTAAAAATGCATGCAATTCTTCAATGTAGTCTTGTATTTCAATTTACACACGTCTAATAATATAATACAATTTATTTCAGAATCCAATTCCAATTTATTTCTGCTGGGGAAAAAAAAAATCATTGTTGAAATAATGGGCTCTTCCCAGCGTCGTCTGCTCAATCACGTGATAGAGGAAAACGAATAATCGAATTCTGAGAATCAAATTCAATTAAATATTGTTCTTATGAACAAAAATTTTAATATTCAATATAAAATAAAATAAAAGTAATATTGTGCATTTGTAAACAGTAGAATAGTTTTATTTGTAAATTTAATAATTTTTAAAAAACATTTTATGTGTTTATTTATTTTTACCTATAAGAATCGAGTTTTGTATATTGTAGTGTAACTGTAACATTAACTGATCTAGCAATAAATAATAGCTTCTTGTGGAATGTTTATGGATTATAAATTGAAATTTTAAAATGTTTTCATTTAATTTAATTGCATAAAGGTGTTACAACAAGTTAATTAACTTAGTTACTGCTCTAAATGGATTTACGTAGTACGATATTGCACTGTCACTGATTTAAGTACCAAAAATCAGAGTATTTAAACATGTCTTCATGAACATCAATAACAGGTATAAACTAAATGATGATTGTAAATGTATACAGCAAACAAAAGATGATGAATAATGATATAAAATTGATTAAAAATGATGATGTGTAAAAAATAACATAGATTAAATACGATTGATCAAAAATAAGAATAGAAAATATGTTATTTTAGCAATCGCTCTAGATAAACAAGACTTCGTCTGCTATTTGTTTTTCCTCTGTCATGTGACCTCTGACGTCAGGTGGGAAGAGTCCATTAAAAAAGTATGATATTGAATTAATTTTTTTTTCTTAATATCGTCTGCAATAAAATTGTTATTAATCGTTATATGGTCCCCAAACTTGATCTTCGATCATTTTGAGAGCATATCTCGAGACCTATTCGACCCAATGAGCTGCAAATTTGTATACGCTTATTTTGAAGTGCTAGAAATCGATTTCTGTTAAAAAAAATTTACAGGTCACAATACATATTTTTAAAAAATATTAATTTAATAATTTTTATTCTATGGATAAAAAATATTAAAGTTTTAATGAAACTCATAAATATGTTTGGAAAACCTGTTATTAACACCATAAAAAAAAAAAAAAAACAAGCAAAAAAAGATAAAAATGCAGGAGATATGAATATAAATGTGTAATCAGAATTTAACATTAGAAGCTCGAAAGTTTAGATGTGTATAACTCCTAAACTTAAACACCCTATGACTTTCAAAATTATATCTGGGGATGAAATTGACTGTAGAATCGATATCCGAAATCAAAATCATATGTTACCATTGAAAAAATTAAAGTTTGACACAATTTCAATACGGAGACTGCCCCTTAAGCAATTTTTTCTCAATAGCTTAAAAGAGGACAAAATTCCCTGACGAATGGCACCTTCGGTGTCTTTCTGCAACAATTTACTGATGAGATAGGTGGGGGGTGTTTCTTTTTTTTTTTTCTTTTTTTTTTACGGCTGTACAATCGCTGAACCATGTGAAGAAAAATGTAAAATCTGATTGTTGCCAATTGCTGTCGTCGGCAATATCGCAAACAACGTTCTAACTACAGTCGATCCCTTTATCCGAAAAACTTACACATTGTAACGGCTTTCGAAGTCAATTCTATTGAACCATATCGGTTATTCAGTTTAGAAAAAGTTAAATTTTTGTTTGCAATAGGTCATCAGGGTGGATATAGATCCGGCTTTTTCCTCTGATTCTTCCACCAGTATATTTATATGATAAATTAAACTTAATTAATCGTGCAAACTTACTAAGAAAAATTCTGAAAGAAAAATACTAGTGGAAGAATCAGGAAAAAAATATGGCCTGTCACTCTCCTGACCATTAAATTTCACATTTCTTGAAAAAAAAAAAAAAAAAAGCACTACAAAACGTACTGCAAAACATTTAGATACCTAACTAAACAAAATTATTCAACCACTAAATTAAATAAACGTTCAAATTTCACTTACTGTTTATAATCGAAAAACACAGCTGCACGTCGCACTAAATGGACTCACTGAACTATTTCCTACGAACAAAGTTTATGTTGCCATCTATGACCAAATTAAAAAAATATTGAGACTAACCATCTCTCTTCTACGGCCATCTCTCCTAGAGTTACCCTATATTTACGTCTGCGGCACATACAGTGTTTAATAAGTATACCCAAATCCGTTTTTAAAGTAAAGTATTCTTTTAGAAGAACGCACAAAACCTCGTTTTACTCCCCCCCCCCCGAAAAAAAGAAAAAAAAAGTACTTTTACGTGACTTGCAAACAATGTGTTAACATTATATGCTAATATACACTGTTGCATATGCTCTAAGAAAGTGTTGAGTCACAACTATGAAATGCAGCATCGCGTAGCGTTCGAGTCGATGAACTGATGATAAAAACATCGGTGCAAAGTAGCTTTTTATTAACGTGTTATTATGCAAATGTACTCTTTCAGAGATGGTAAAACTACTCCTGGCGGCGATAGAAGCAGATAATTGTCTGGAAATAATGTCAATTTATCGATGTGTGACGTCACACTTTCTAATATAATACTGCACGCTTCATTTAGATATTTTTATTACTCTAATGAGAGTATCTTTTTAAATTTCCAGTTCCTAGTCCTACTCGATGCCGACCTGATGAAGAATACCGAGTATGCGATTGTGAAAAGAATTGCTGCAATCGTGACAATTTAGAAGCGTGTGGTAAGGAATGTCTTACTGGATGTTTCTGTCGGGAAGGTTTGGTTAGAGACAAACAAGGAAACTGCATTCGACCGGAAAATTGTCCATCAACTGAACCACCAAGTAAGATTAAGACTTAAAATTTCTACGCTTTTAATTAATTTTAACCCCGGCCCGAAAAAGAGGAGTGTTATAAATTTGACGCCTTTGTCTATATGTCCGTCTGTCTTTGGCATTTTAGCTTCCAAACAAACAGACCGAATTTATTGCGTTTATTAATATTATTATCATTATTTTTAAAACATTGATTTAATTGTGGTGGTTCTTAGCTATGTTCTATGAAATTATGTTTGATAGATTTTTTTAAAATTTAATTTCCGTAATTTCTGGTAGACTCCCCGCAGGTTATATAATCCAGTTTTGCACCAGAAATTTCAATCGATAAATAAATTTATATTTGTACGAGCTCTTCCTTCGAAAAAGTATACATTTCTCTATTAAATGAAATTTCTGGTGGAGAAATGACACATCTTACCTGCGGGTTATCTACCAGAGATTACGGTCATTAAAATGTGGTTTTTCATGCTCAATTTGTTTTGATATTGTATAAATTTATTTCTACAAGCAATCGACAAACGGCTTTATGATAACTAGACAGTAAAAAAATATAACTTGCTTTTCTAAGCAAACAAAATTATTGTCGGTAAAGTTAATTTTTACAGAAAAAAAAAAAAATCTTAATATAAATAAAAGTCATTGTATTTGGGTATGTATGTGTGTATGTATGTCTTACATCGCCTCTCAATTTACTGGGTCAGTTTGAACCAAACCTGTTCTGCTTTGCTAAAACTAAAACCTATGGGACTAAATGCTCTTCTCTACCACTATAACCATACCTGCCAACATTTTAATTTATTCCGGAGTATTTTCAGCCCGCCTTTATTTCGTACCACTTATTTTTTAAGAGAATATTTTCTTATTTTATCGTGTTATATATTAGAGAAAATTTTTTTATACATAAAGTGGGGCGAAATAGAGGCGGGGCTAAAAATACTCCGGAATAAATTAAAATATTGGCAGCTATGCTATAACCTAAAAACATATCATGCCTGCCAACTTATTAATTAATATTCCGTAAATTATTAGAAACCGCCCCTTTTTCCACACCACTTTATATCCAAAAATTTTTTTTTCATATGTAATTACGATCAAATAAGAAAAGAAATACTATTAAAATAAAAAAGACCAGTGTGAAAAAAGGGGCGGATACTAACAATTTTACAGAACATTAATTAGTAATTTGGCAGGTATAACATATTTTTATTTAAATGTACATTGTACATTTAAGAAAAAAGTATATATATTTAGACATAGCTGCCAATATTTTAATTTATTCCGGAGTACTTTTAGCCCCGCCTTTAATTCGCACCACTTTATTTATAGAAAAATTTTCTTCAATACATAACTTCGATAAAATAAGAAAAAATTGCTTTTAAAAAATAAGTGGTACGAATTAGAGGCGGGCCTAAAATTAATCCGGAATAAATTAAAATATTGGCAGCTATGTTTAGATAATAGTGGAGGAAGAGTCCTCGGAAAGAAGGTGGGACGATGGGAACCCTAATTAATGAGCTTTTTGTGTATTTTCCATAAGAAATTTGAATTCAAATTTATGTACATAGTGCAATTTTTTTTATTTCTTTTTAGCAAAATGTAAACGAGATGAACAATACTACACGAATAAACCTGATTGCAAAAATACATGCGAAAATTACGATAATGCAGCAGTTTTATGTCTAATTGGACAACCAGGATGCTTCTGCAAGGAAGGTTTAGTGAAAAGGAAAGACGGGAAATGCGTTAGACCTGAAGATTGTTTCAACACAGGTAAAAAAAAAAAAAAAAAAAGCTCTTTTTACTTTCCGTACATTATAGTGAGGAAAGTATTGTAATCATGTCAAAAATCCGAATTTGAGATTTTGATGTTTCTATACGTTTCGAGGTCCCCTGAGTCCGTTTCCACTATTTTTACGATGATGTATGTATGTGTGTATGTATGTCTGTATGTCTGTGTGTATGTCTGTGAGTGAACACGCTAGTGTCTAAACGCTTTGTTCGAATAAGCTGAAAGTTGGTACGTATATTGTAAGTCAGCATAGTACGAACCCTATAGATTTTGGTGAATAGCACTTACAGTTTTTTTACAGGGGCACAAAGAAAAATTCTTTATCATTATGGCCTATGGGGCCAAATTTTTAAAAGTGTGATAGCGTCTAAACGCCTTATTAATCTGAGCAAACAATTTGTACACATGTTATAGGTCACAGTTGCACCAACTGTATAGATTTTGGTGAATTTAGCACTTACAGTTTTTTTATAGGGACACAAAGAAAAATGCATTATCATTATGGCCTATGGGACCAAATTTTTAAAAGTGCGATAGCATCTAAACGCCTTATTCAATTGAGCTGAAAATTTATGTGAATATTATAAATCACTGTTGCACTAGATATAAGCATTTTGGTGAATCTAGCATTTATAGGCTTTTACAGGGACACAACAAAAAATTCTTTATCATTATGATCCATAGGCTCAAAGTTCAGTAGCGTTAAATAAAACACCGTGTAATATATTGAGAAAAATACTCAAACACTCAGTTATGGTTTTCTCTCTTTTGTTTGTTTAACAACTCCTCTTTCTTTATTTTATCTACAAAACTGTTAATTACTCAATGTTCGGAAAGTCAAGTGGAGTCACTCCAGATTTTTTTTTTGTGTTATGCTATCAGTTATTTACAGTAGTTTTTCTATTGACTAAAATGACTAGGAAATGCTTAGTCGCGGATGACTAAAAATCCCTAATAATCCATTCTATGGAAATTTTGATGAAATAATTATAAAGGGTTGCAAAAACTATTATAAATAGACATTTAATTTTGCAATGAATATAAAAGGGGAAAGAAATGAACATAAATTTTAGTATTGTTCTAGACCTACAATTAACGTAGTATAAACGATCTTACAAATATATACCTCCGTTTTCTAAGGAATGACATAATAAAAATTCGTTTGTGTTTTTCCTTGATTCTTCAACGAATTGTGTTACACAAATCTGTGATCCTTATTTTTTCGATAAATGTGCTGTTATCATCATACATGCTACAATTTCGGGTTTTTTCGCTGACTCTTCCACAATTACATTTACATAGCAATTTTCATGGTAACTGATCCTGGCAGGGATGGAACACGGGCGCAGAATTCATACCACTCTCAATGTAAGAAAATTTTCTACTTCTTAAATCAAAGATATTATAGGTAGAGAAATTTCTTAAACGGATTCCGGTATGAATTCTGCGCCCGTGTTCCATCCCTGTCCTGGAAACATGCTGTAGAAAATTACAATATAGTTATAGTGGGAAAAGAGTCACGGGAAAATACAGAACAATAGCCTATATGCACCATCTTATTGCAAGTAAATGAGCAATGCCTGCATCATTGTAGCTTAAATATTTCCTGAGATATAAGATTGTTTCTATTGGTTGCAGGATATTCTATATTTTCCGAATCATGAGTGACGTGAAACAGAATATCATTTTCTCTAAAAACTTCGTAGCATACTACATAGCTGCCAACTTGTATGTTTTCTTTCTGCCGGAAATTTTTAATAGAAATGTTTAACATATTTTTTAGCAGTTTTCTGCGATTAAACTTGATATATATATATATATATATATATATATAATGGTGATAAAAAACCGTACAAGTTGGCACCTATGTTACTAATTTTGAATCTTCTTTTATCTACTCTGGCAATGCCTCTTCTTTGACATTTTCAGAAATATCTTTCTTAAATCTAGTTTTTTATTTCTAAATTAATACTAATAATATAATGTCTTCTTTTGTACCAATACGTAACTGCTAACTTTACCGTTTTTTCAAGAAAGGCTTCATACCAGAATTTTATAATATTAGGTCGCTGCAAAAGTTCGTGCGGTTTTTTATTGCATCATTTCATAAAAATACATCAAATCAAATGACAATTTTAAATCAAAATACTCTCCATTACTTTCTACAACCTTTGCCCACTTTACGGGTAACAAATGTATACCACGGCGATAGAAGCTCTCGTCTTTGGAGGCAATAAAATGATCCGCATCCGCACGAACTTTTGCAACGACCTAATAGTAAATTTCATATTATTAAATCTCAGAAAATTAATATCAAAGGTAAAGTTTCTATTAAAAAAATAGAGATACAAATTTATTTAGAGAATATAAATGTTGGCAGCTACGCCAGTATCATTTTCTCTTCCGATAAAATTTATTTAAGGTATCTGTTATGCCAATACATTAAAATAGATTGGACTATTTACCGCTATATCTATATTAAAATGGCTATTTAATTTATTTATTTTTGCTTTGCAGAAATAAATAAACAAACAGTGATTTTGTTTTGTTTTATTTTAACCCTTTATCTACTGCATTTTGAAACAGACAAAAATTGTGTTTGAAACATATATTTTTAGTTACTAAAGAGCATTATTTAAAGACATATGCATTAAAAATCATTCATATCACCTCATCAAAGTAATTAATGAGAATTTTGTAATTTGGTATTTTAGTGTACCACTGGTACATAGAGGTCGAAAAAAGTATTTCGACATGAAAAAAGTGTAAAGAAATATTTACTTTTTATGTTCCTCATATTTTTTCTAAGATTAGTGGGATATTCTTGAAATAATATAGGAATTAATTATAACACACATGAATATCGTGAAAAATATCAAGCAAAAACAGCAAGTGCGCTCCATAAAATCCTTTATGGATTAAAAATGGCTATATATATCGTCTAATGCTTTGTAGTGAAACTAAAGTGGGGTACATGTGTTCCTTTCGTATAAATATCTTTGACATTTCGTCTATAAATTTGATTTTAAACTCTTTTAAAAGTAATGGTACTTTAAAGTACCGTCAGTAGATAAAGGGTTAAAGAGGGTTCTTTTAACATTCCAATACACTGTTATTTTGTTTGTACGAAAATTAAAACCGAAGTTACACCCATTTAATTAAAATGAAAGTGATATATTTCTAGAACTAAAATTAGAAATTCCATAACATATATGAAAATAAAAGACATTTTTGAAGAAAATTTATCATCGAAATTAGTTTGTGTTGAATTTTCTATGAAATATTAATACAACACTTTTTGCACAGCAAAATTTTAAATTCAGTTTTTTTTTTTTTTTTTTTTTTTTTTTTAAGTTTTTAGTTATTTTTGTGCATAAGAAATCTGATAGCTTTAAAAGTTTTAAAGATTCTATTATAAAAAATTTTGTAATTTATTATTATTATTATTATGATTATTAATATAACTTTATTTTTTATTTTTACATTATTTCCTAATTATTTAATTAAAAATTAAACTCTATGTGTAAATTTCGTGATTTTACAGTTCTTTGTGCATAGAATTTCCACAAAAATTTGGTATTTTTTTCACACGACTTCACATATTTCAGGGAATTTCCGGAATATCACATTTTTTTTTTCTTTATTCCACAGGTAAACCGTGAAAAAGGAAACTAAAAAATCTTTAATTTAATCAGTTGTATAATGTCTGGCATAAAGGCAAAACTTTGGTTAACATTTTATATGAAACTAGCAAGCCCGTGCGAAATTTTCGCACTTTATTTATCTCTTCGTTACTTTTAAAATTTAAAATTATTATTATTATTTTATCCGCGATTGTAATGAAATGCTCGCCCTCTGGTGGGCTAAGGTGAAATTACAATAAACATGGTTTAATTCGAATTCCATACAGCCGCCATTGCTTCACGATATTTAGTTTCACATATATTTATAGAATAAAAATGAATAAATACGGTAAAAAAGATAACACATACTGTTGTGTGCTACAATCTAACTCCAAAGGATCAAGAAATCCAGAATTGAGCTTCCATTTATTTCCAAATGACAAATTTGAAATTTCAGTTGCTTCGGCTAATGGAAGTAAAGAATTAATCAGATGATTTGAAACTAATATTTGTTCAGCTTCAGTTAAAATCTACTTCCGATCGAACTTTGAAGAAACTGAAATATTTTTTTCCAAAAGCAATCAATTTTCCATGATGTAATGGCGGAATATTAAGTAGAACAACAAAAAGAACACTAATGGAACACACGTGGCTATAATGTTTACTAACAACTGCAGTGTTCAGAGAGCGCCATCTATCGATCATTACAAACGCGGATTCATAAAGACGTCATTTTTTTTTTCATATGCATGAGCAAATTTAATATTTTATAATTTTTTTTATTTTTCGCGCGTGAAAGCATATTTCATATTATGCTGAAAATACTACTACTACTACTAATAATAATAATAATAATAACTCGTAATTTTTTTTGGCAACAATGAAAAATTTAAATGTCCAATTTTAAAGCTATTACCAGGTTATTAGTTTCATATTTTCATTAATTTAAAAAAAATCTAATCAGAAATTCGTTACAAATAAAGTACTAAATGAAAGGGACGATTTTTCTGAATCCGTCGGATCTTATCGATCGGACAATTAGATTTTTAAAAATTAACTAAAGCATGAAAACTAGGTGGCATCTTGCGTCCACACACAGACAAATACAGTCCAAGGAGATCTGAAAGCCATTTATATATATAGATGTTCTTTTTTTTTTTTTTTTTTTAATTTTAAAAAATATTTATGAGAAATATATTTATTTTCTCAGTTTTATAGTAGAGCATATTTAAAGTAAATATGTGTATCTTTAACTAAAGTTCTGTGTTTTTCAAAAAAGTCCAAAGAACGTAGTCAGATACCTTAATCTCAACCACGGTACTTTTAACAGTTTCTATACGATATCGACAGCCTCTCATTCACTTTGTTTCCTAGGGTGAAAAAAATTGATTAGGTCGCACTTATTGAAAGTACTTTCGCTTTGTCTATTATTAGCTATAGACAACTATATTTATTGGTAGGAAACGTTCAGTTTTGTTCTTAACAGGAAGTTTAAATGAAGAGTAATATCTGCTCGAGAAAATAAGCTCCGACTATACCTGCTGCGAATACAAAATTATGACATAATTATCTTTTTATCACATCCTTCCTTTACGAATTTAAGACGCAAATTTCTACGATAGCAAGGTTACGTCGTTCCTATTTTTGGATTTATCCAAAACCTGACTATAGGTTGGATTTCAGATAATGCAACTTCTGGAAGTTACCGAAGCGAGAGAGTCATCCCGTCCACGGGAGATGAAAATTGAGATGCCAGGTCCCTTGAACAAGCCATCCGTCTTCTGGTAACATTCAGGGCCTGTTTATCTAAAAGGCTCAGGAAGCACAAGCTTCCCCTCTAAAATTTAAGAGGGGGCCCCATAAGGATTAAAAACATGGTCTTGAATTTTTTTTTTTTTTTTTTTTTTTTTTTTCACATTGAAATTGAATTTTTTTTCTGAGAAAGGTTACGTAAAACAAGACAAAACACTCACTATTTCGGGAAAAATCTATTATTTAACCTCAAAAATCTGAAAGTTCTTAATTAAAAAGTTGTATGATTTGAATGTTCTGTGCAGAAACCACCTAGATGTATGAAAATAAATAAATAAATAAAAATAATAAACAAACACTATTTTTTGGTCTATAGCATTTTTATATTACAATCTGTAACAGGAAAACAAGATTTTTCGAAGTGAAAGGTATATCCCTTATAAGGATTTTCTCGCCAAGGTCGCCAAAAAAATCGCCAAGGTGGGAAAAAGTCGCCAAATTTGGCGCCAAATTCATTACCTGCCTTATTGGGGCTTTTTAATGCGTTTTTAAGAGAAAATAAGGCTATTTCAACGGTAAAACGACTAGAAATACACAAAATTAGCACTTTATCAACTTACTAAGCCTCTTTAAAAGAATTTATACAAAAATAAACACAATTACTTACAATTTCGTAACACTGCCCCCCTCCCAAGGACTGCATGTCCTGGGCAGTGCAACCCTTGGTCAAGAGGCGAAACTAAACAAATTAACTCAATCTAAAATACAAAAACTAAGTTACATATAACGATAAAATAGAAATATAAATCAAGTGAGAAATATTTACAAAATTCACAAATATGTACAAATATTTATATACAAATATTTACATTACGCATGCGCAAATTTTACCGTATTTACATTTGAAATTTTAATATTACCGTGAATTGTGGTATTTGGCTAGCCTGTTATAGTGCACCACCTTCGGTTTTGATGAAGGTGTTTTAGTGATCCGCGCCACTACATCATTCAGCCTTTTTAAGACTGTGTATGGTCCGTCCCAGTTGCACTGTAACTTGGGAGAGAGTCCTTTGCGTCGAACAGGATTCCACAACCAGACCTTCTCTCCTTCCTGGAACTCATGTTGCGTAGCCTTTAGGTCGTACGTTGTCTTCATTTTCTATGTTGCAATGTGAATTCGCTCCCGAGAAAAGTTGTGTACGTCCTCAAATCGTGCCTGGAGATCTTGGATGTACTCCTCGGGCGATGAAGGCGCATCGGGTGGACAAACAAACAGGAGATCACAAGGGAGACGAAGTTCACGTCCAAAGAGCATCTGGGCTGGAGTATAGCCGGTGGTTTCATGGACAGCACTTCGATAAGCCAGCAGGAACAATGGCAACTTCAAGTCCCAATCTTGCTGGTTCCTTGATACTAGAAGAGAGAGGTTATTCAGGATGGTACGATTGAACCTCTCGACCATGCCGTCCGACTGGGGATGTAAGGGTGTTGTCCGGGTTTTGTCTATGCCGAGTAGTTGACACAGTCCTTTGAAAACAGCAGAGGTAAAGTTCCTACCTTGGTCGGTATAAAGTTGTAGGGACGTGCCGTACCTTGACACCCATTGCTGCACTAGGACCTCTGCGACTGTTCATGCTTCTTGATCGGGAATGGGATATGCCTCAGGCCACTTGGTGAAATAGTCCATCACGACGAGGATGTATTTATTTCCACTGGAGGTCCGTGGCAAAGGACCCAAGATGTCGAGTGCAATCCGTTCAAATGGTGCTCCCACGTTATACCGTTGCAGTCTTTCTCGACTTCGTTTCTGCGGGCCTTTACGTGCCGCACAAGCATCACAGGATTTACACCATTTCTCCACATCCTCCCTTGCCTTGCACCAGTAGAAGCGTTCCCGAACTTTCTGCAGAGTCTTCATTACCCCAAAATGGCCTCCGGTAGAGCTACTATGCAGTTGTTCTAAAACATCTGGAATTCTTGATCTTCGCAATACTATCTCCCATCGGAAGCTTTTCCCATCATCAGATTCCCACTTTCTGTATAATACGCCGTTTCTGATATGAAGAGAGTCCCAAAGTGCCCAATAACTTTTCGTAATGGGACTAAATCTGGAAATATCCTGCCAGGTAGGTCTGTTGCTGGTCGTCTCCTTCAGCTGTAATATTGGTTTTATGTCAGGATCTTCCAACTGGGCTTGTCTAAGTTCTTCGTCACTCCATGGATCGGGATCTTGTTCTGATGGTGTTAAGACAGTAACTTGGCAGGCAACCGTATTTATCGATAGGTATTTCTGTTCGGCTCTAGAGCAGTACTTGCAGCTTTCCGAGCAGGGCTTCCGTGACAAGGCATCTGCATTACCATGTAGAGTCTCTTTACAATGACGTATCTCAAAGTCATATTCCTGGAGGCGTTGTATCCACCTGGCAATCTGTCCTTCCGGGTTCTTGAACTGGAACAACCACGTTAAAGATGCATGGTCAGTCCGGAGCAGGAATCTTCTGCCATAGAGGTAATGATGGAAATGTTCTATGGCTTTTACGATGGCGAGTAGCTCTTTCCTGGTGGTACAGTAATTTCGCTCTGGTTTAGACAGGCATTTACTCCAATAGGCAATGTCATGTTCTTGACCATCAATTTCCTGCGACAGAACAGCACCGACACTCTCATGGCTGACATCTGTATCAAGTATGAACTGTCTGTCGCGCTGTGGATACGTCAAGATAGGCGATGATGTTAGGGCCTCTTTAAGTCGCTTGAACGCTTTTTCACATTCATCTGTCCACAGGAACTTCTGTTTGGCTTCCGTCAGCTTGTGGAGTGGTCTGGCAATATTTAAGAAACCCTTGACAAACTTCCTGTAGTAAGTGCATAACCCCAGGAAACTTCGTAGTTGGTGTATATTTTCAGGGCGACTCCAGTTCTCGACTGCAGAGATTTTCTCAGGATCAGTCCTCACACCTTCGGCAGATATGATATGGCCGAGGTAGCTCACTTCACGACGGAACAAGTTACACTTGCCTGGATTCAATTTGAGGTTAGCCATTATGAGTTTCTCCAGCACCTTTCGAATGTTTCGTAGATGGTCTTCAAAGGTGAGTCCCACAATGATAATATCATCCAAATACACCAGACAGGCTTCATATGAAAGTCCTTTTAGCACTGTCTCCATCAGGCGTTCGAAGGTGGCAGGTGCATTACATAATCCGAACGGCATAACTTTAAATTGCCACAGTCCTTTTCCTGTGGTGAATGCAGTCTTCTCACGATCATCAGGATGTAATTCTACTTGCCAGCTCTTTAGATCCAAAGTCGAGAACCATTTATTGCCAGCAAGTGTGTCTAATGTGTCGTCAATTCTGGGAAGAGGGTAACTGTCTTTCTTCGTGATGTCATTCAAACGATGATAATCCACGCAAAATCTTGTTGAACCATCCTTTTTTCGCACCAGTACTATGGGAGAGGCCCAAGGACTCGTTGATGGCTCGATGACATCACTGTGCTGCATTTCACTTAGAAGTTCAGTGACCTCTTCCTGTTTAGCAAATGGAAGTCTTCTTGGATGTTGTTTGATTGGAGGATGATTTCCTGTATCAATTCTGTGCTGGGTGATGTTCGTTCTCCCGACGTCTTCAGGTGTTCGAGAAAAAAGGTCTTTAAATTCTTGGAGTAGCTTCTCCGCAGCACATCTCTGTTCCTTCCCTAATTCTGCATTCTTGAGTAGTTCCGTTGTTAATTTCTCAGAAGACTTGGATTCGGTTGATTGCGTGGGGCGGTTTATGCATGTTACAGGAGTGCAGGCTGCTAACACCTCATCCTTCTTCACTGTTCGGACCTTATCGCTGATGTTTGCGACTCTCACAGGAATAGTAGTCTTTGAGAGATCAACTAGAGATGAAGCTACCAGAACTCCTCTTGGGCTATTGTCTGTATTCGGGTATTCAATCAGTCCATAGCGGAAGTATTGCTTGGTAGGAGGGGTTCCTGAAACTATTGTCTCTGTATGTGGAGGGATGGAAATTTCAGACTTGGCTGTTATCTGGCAAATTGTCTGAATGTCTTGATTTTCAGTATTGAACACAGCGATGTCTTCCGAACTCGAATGCAGTTCATTATTCTTGAAGTCCAATTGAAAGTTAAATTTTCTCAGGAAATCAATTCCAATGATTAAAGTATCTCTTATATCAGCCACATATGCCATATGATGGTAACTGGCATTCCCAAAAGTGATGGTCAAGTTCACTTTTCCATATATTTTGATTTCGTCTCCGGTCACAGTCTGGAGTTTAACGCAGGGTGGAGTCCAGATGATCTTCTATTTTAGTTCTTGAGCCAAATCCGTTCTAATGATGGTCACGTTGGCTCCCGTGTCCAGAATCATCCGGCAGGCGGTGTTGTTAACTTGGCCATAGACGTAAAGTCCATTATCGCCGCCACTCATCGATGAAACATGAAATACTGTAAATTGGGGCTCTTTGATTTCAGGCAAACTCCGCCCCGCGAGATGGCCTCCTCTTAGTTTCCCTGCAGTGAAGGTGAAGCCGGGTGATTTCCTATAGTTGGTCGTACAGGGCAGTTCCTCTTCACATGACCATCGCCTCCACAGCCCCAGCACTTTATCTTCCGATCCTTTATTTCCTTATTATTTTCCAGGCTGCGCAATCTCTTTAAGATCTCTGCGAGACTTCTCTTCATTTCATTTTCATGAGAAGACGTATCATTTAATGAGACTGCTCTTATGGTATGGCGGTCTTTACGGGAGGCTTGTTGGGCTGCCTCTATCCTAAGTGCATAGCCTAACGCTGATTCTACGTTTCTGATGTTAGAGAGTCTCAGCGCTTTTTGAATTTCTGGATCACGAACAGCATCGATAAAGTACTGAAGAGCTAAGTCGTTTCGAGTGTCAGCATGACAGTCTGAGAATGCTAGGTGTGACAGTCTCTGAATGCCCGCTG
The DNA here is from genome assembly GCA_963930645.1 of Salticus scenicus. Classification (NCBI taxonomy): domain Eukaryota; kingdom Metazoa; phylum Arthropoda; class Arachnida; order Araneae; family Salticidae; genus Salticus; species Salticus scenicus. Next base: position 168,387,182 of record OZ005659.1, read on the forward strand.
CCAGCTCTTGGAAACTTTCGCCCGTTTTCTGGTAGCGGGATTTTAGCTGGATGCGACTATGGTCCTTAGAACACTTCTCTCCGAACCGTAGCTCCAGTGCTCTAGTCAGGGCCTCGAAGTCGTTCCTTTCTCTTTAGAAACATTTCTTAGTATCTCGGCTGCATCTCCCCGTAATGCTGCTGCTAAGTGGACTGACTTGGCGGTAGAGTCCCAGCCGTTAGCTTCAGCTACGATGGAAAACTGCGTCTTATATACATGCCAGGAGGAACTGCCGTCGTAGGTGGATAACTTAATGAATTCCTGATTCTGGATTCTTCTCTCTTTCTTTTCAGTTTCCTGGGCCATGGATTCTAACTTTTCTTCTACTTTTCTCTCCAGATCTTCCTCTATTCCCTTCAATTTACCTTTTATCTCTGAAAACCTTCCTTTCAGTTCCTGATCAAAATTTTCTTTAACTTTCTCCTCAAAACTCTCTTCTATCTTCGTAAATCTCCCTTCAAAACTCTCTTCTATTTTCAAAACTTTCTCCTCAAAATTTTCTTCTATCTTCATAACTTTCTCTTCTATTCCATCCATTCTATTTTCCATCACCGTTAATTTACCTTCTATTGATTCTTTCGCCGTTGAAAGCTCTCTCTTCATCTCATCTTGATTAGATTTAATTTCTTCGGTCAAACTGGCTTCCATCTTTTCCTGAACTGCTTTTATTTCCTTCATTTCGTCAGTCAAACCGTCTTTCAATTCTCTTTGCGATGTTTCCATACTTTCTTTCATCTCTCTTTGCGATGCTTCCATACTTTCTTTCATCTCTCTTTGTCCTTCCTTCATGCTTTCGATCAATCCGGTTTCCATCTTTTCCTGTCCTGTTTCCATTTTCTCTATCAATCAAGATCTTAACTCATTCATCTGAGCAGTGAGACCTTCTAGAAATTTCTTCATTTCTTGCTCCATAGCTCTCGTTATCACCATTCACAGACGATCCCAATTCTGACACCAGAAATGTTGCGTATTTGGGGGTTCGTGAGTTGTCCGAGAATGAAAGGACAAACGTACAAAAATGCAGTAATTTATTCACAGAAAGTTCCAGAAAAATACAGGTCTATAAACCAAGTATCAGCTTCAATTCAATCAGTAAACACAGCTTAAACAACAGCTGTCAATAGCAAATTCACAGTACAAACTGTATAGCAATAACACTTAAAGCAAGTCTCTTTCAAAGAGGCTCAAACCAATACAAGCATTAGCAAAACTGACTGAAATCTGAACTGGACTAACTCGCCTTGGCGGGAAAACGCTCTTATATACCTCTGTAGAAACGTGTGGAAGGTTCCCGAAATTTCCGTATCTCATCAACCAATGAGATTAGAGCTTCCATATTTGGTATATCCCTTATAAGGATTTTCTCGCCAAGGTCGCCAAAAAATCGCCAAGGTGGGAAAAAGTCGCCAAATTTGGCGCCAAATTCATTACCTGCCTTATTGGAGCTTTTTAATGCGTTTTTAAGGGAAAATAAGGCTATTTCAACGCTAAAACGACTAGAAATACACAAAATTAGCACTTTATCAACTTACTAAGCCTCTTTAAAAGAATTTATACAAAAATAAACACAATTACTTACAATTTCGTAACAATATTTTACCAAATTTCAAGTTAAACGGATCACAGTGCTCCAGGGGTGTTTGCGTTCCGGATTTTTTATTTTATTTCCCACCACTAATTTTTTAATAGTGATATTATTAGCAGTTTTCTAGTAATGTTTAGCAATTATATACAGCCAAAAATACAATTCGCAATTACTGGTGGGAAATAAAATGAAAAATCCGGAACGCAAACACCCCTGGTGCTCGTAGTATATACAGATGATTGACATATATACACATCGATAACAAAATCTACAAACGTGAGTTGCGTGCCCATCAATAGATATTTAGTTTGCGCGGTTGGCTAAACAACACATTTTTCGTCGCCTTCTTCGGAATTTTGCGTTTTTAGCTGTGGTTGGCCCACTATAAAAAGCAATGTTACGAGTCTAACAGGAATTGTTGCATTAGATTTGCATATAATGGCTCATTGTCAATGATAATTATGGAGATAACTATGTATTATCTTTAAGTTACTTCAAAGATAATACATAATTTTATTACATGCATTAAAGTAACTTCAAAGATATTATTTTGTTGTGAGAAAGTACAAAATTATCAAATAATAAATACCAAAAATGTTATTTCAATGTAAAAATGCTATATATGGGCCAATGGTTAGCGGGCGGTCGGGCTATTCATCCAGCCAACGGCCATTTGTAACCGTTTATATATATATATATATATATATATATATATATAAATGGGGGGAAACATTTTTTATTCTCAATAGGGAGACCCAGTATAGTTTTGAAAATAATAATAATAATAATAATTTAAATAGAAACCTGCGGACCAAATGAAGAGTACAGTGAATGTGTAAATCCTTGCAACGATTGCCAGACGAGAGGAAATGTTTAGCAATTATATATAGCCAAAAATACAGTGTTCGTAATTACTGGTGGGAAATAAAATAAAAAATCCGAAACGCAAACACCCCTGGTGCTCGTAGTACATACAGACATATATACACATCGATAGCAAAATCTACAAACGTGAGTTGTGTGCCCGTCAACTGATATTTAGTTAGCGCGGTTGGCTGAACAGCACATTTTTTGTCGCCTTCTTCGGAATTTTGCATTTTTAACTATGGTTGGCCCACCATAAAAAGCAATGTTACGAGTCTAACAAGAATTGATGTATTAGATTTGCAAAAAAACCCTCGAACGAAAGCAATAGTTGTTACGATGTCCCCCCCCCCCCCCAAAAAAAAAAATACATAATTTTATTACGTGCATTAAAGTAACTTCAAAGATATTATTTTGTTGTGAGAAAGTACAAAATTATCAAATAATAAATACCAAAAATGTTATTTCAATGTAAAAATGCTATATATGGGCCAATGGTTAGCGAGCGTCGGGCTATTCATCCAGCCAACGGCCATTTGTAACCGTTTATATATATATATATATATATAAATGGGAGGAAACATTTTTTATTCTCAATAGGGAGACCCAGTATAGTTTTGGAAATAATAATAATAATTATTATTATTTAAATAGAAACCTGCGGACCAAATGAAGAGTACAGTGACTGCGTAAATCCTTGCAACGATTGCCAGACGAGAGGTAACTGCCAGTTTTTGGTTTGCAACAAGGGATGCGATTGCCGTCCAGGATACAGAAGGTATCTGGGAATATGCATTCCAGAAGAACAATGCCCTGCAGGTAATAAAATTATTGACTGCTTATTTATTCTTTATTTTAATTTTGCTTATTTTAATTTTAATTTCTATTTTTATTATTATTTTGTTCATTGTATTTTCTATATAAAAATTTGTCACAGTGAAGGTTATCTTTATTATCGCTAAATGTAAATATAATTTTTCTAGTATTTAACGATACGAATATATATATATATATATATATATATATATTATTCATTTATTTATTTATTCAATGTTTTTACTAAGAAAGACACCAAAATACACTTCAAATCACCAAAAATGCCGAAGTAAATAAGCAAATCAACAATCAAAATCTTATACAACTTATTAAAATTTTAAATAAGCGAAAATAATGTAAAATTAATATCACTAACGAATATTAAATAATCTTTTGAAAAATTCTGAATTATTTTTAAAAGGGGGAAAAAAAAAGAAAGAAAGAAATTGATCCTGTATGATTACTTTTAACCAGAAATAAATCTATATGTGAATTACTATTTAAAAAAAAAAAAAAAAAACAGGAAGACTAAAATTACGAGAGAGCTATAATAATCATTTTTCGGATTTCTCTTTACACAAAAGAGTGGAAAAAATTCGGGTACTAAAAACCATTCATTTTCTTTTTACAGAAAACATACACACACAAGTGACTTTTCTGAATTTTTTATTATCAACGATTTCGATTCCGATTTTTTTTCCCCTCTACGGCAGAACTACCACAAGCGAATTCCATTGTTATTATTGTTGTTATTTTCGTACCATTATTTCCATAACATAAATTTTATAATAAATTTATGCAGGAAAAGTTCAGATTTACTTGCATAAATATATAATAAATTTATTGTTTTGGAAATAGTGGTACGAAAATAATATAAAAAAAGGTAGCCTATGGCAGCTTCGACCTACGGTCATTATTTACGTACCAGGGCTAATTAGATCAGGGTCTGTTTTTTGACATGCACTACAAACAACTACGGACATTCATGCCTAGACTGGGATTCGAATCTAGAAATTTTTAACAAAAGGCTGAAGCAATAAAAATTCAACCACTAGACCAGTGAACTTTTAAAAATATAAACTTTGACAAAGAAAATATAAATTGTCTCATGATTTATTAATTGGTATATATTTTTAAAAAGGGCTGTTCAGAGAAAATATTGTCATTTTTTACTTTTTCAAATGGTACTGCCTGATGCTTTTAACAGATCGTTCTTAATTAAAAAACATTTTTTTTTACTTATCTTTTCTTGTCTTCACTAGACAACTTTACAGGTGGGTCCGCTGCTTCATCAGATGTAATTTGTCTTGAATTTTCTCCTTCCTTTTGGAGCTCGGTTTGAGCATGCTTCTCCATTTGGCGTCTATTAGCGCTGAATCATGGTCATTGTAGGCCATATGATTGGACCAGTATTACCATATCTCTCCTTTTTAACGCATGATTTTTATTATGGTAGTTTGCCAGCTTTTTAGTATGATTAAAATCCATTATGTCTTCTTTTTGGTTAATACTGGTTAGTGCGATTGTTATTTTTTTTAATCTAACGTCATTTTGATGTGCCTTTATTCTCTATCTAACTTTTCAGAATTTTGTAAACAAAGGAACACTAAAATGAAATTAGTTTTAATAAAATAACAGCCACACTAATCAAAACTAGCCAAAAAGAAGATATTATAATTGATATTAACAGTACTAAAAAGCTCGAAAACTATCATAATAAAAGTTATGTGCTAAAAAGAGTAGCCATGGAAGTATTGGCCAATTATATGACATGTAATGACCATGATCCAACGTTAACAGGCGCCAAATAGCGAAGCATGCTCCGACTGAGTTATTAAGAGAAAGAGAAAACTCAAAACAGCACTACACCTGATGAAGCGGCGGGCCGCCTGTGAAAGATGACTAGTGAAGACAATAAATGGTAAATAAAAAAACTTTTAAAATAAAGATATCTTCAAATAATTTATATTTTGAAAAAGAACACTTTTAGTTATTCATAATTTAGCAAATTTTAGAAGAAACAAACCAGTATATTTACATAAAGAATGTCGCTATACATTAAATTCAAAGTTAATATAACGGAATTTGCCATGTTTTTGCAGCTGATATAGTTGACCTGTTTATTTTAAATTCCCTACTGCTGGCATAAAAAAATATCTAAGTAGAAAACTTCCGTAATATTATGGTGGACATAGTTTGCTTATTATTATTTTTTCTTACTTGCGAGTAATTTGCCTATTTTGTTCCTTGTCATGGATCCTCATGTCCCGGGGCATCCGGCACCACGGGTCTCGCTAGCCCTTTATGTTAAGGAGTAATTTTCAGTTACTTTTTTTTTTTTTTTAGTATTTTCATTATTCTTGCATAAACTTTTACTTTTGCTTTCCACTAAAGTTAATTCCAAAATTCTATTCTTTTTATTAGATACTTGTGGGAGGAATGAGGAGTATTCAGAGTGTGGCACTGCTTGTCCTCGTATGTGTACCGACAAAAAACCAGTGTTTTGCACACAACAATGCGTAAGGGGATGCTTTTGCAAAAAAGGTTACATCAGAGAAAAGAAAGGCGGACGATGCATTCCTGAATCACAGTGTCCTGGTAATATCAGTATTTTTACCTAGTTCTTAAAGTTTTATAGTTTTAAACTAAATATCTCCAGTGTATGGAAATAATGAGTCTCACAAAGTTAATTAAAGGATTACATAACATCTAAGATTGATTATGGATTTTTCTTTTAAACTGAAGGCATTTTCAAACGAGTGATAAATATTTGTCACCCGTGGTGTTACGAATTTTATCTTTGTAGGTCTAGCGAGGCTCACGCCCATTGTCATTGATAAAATGATTGAATATTTAAATTTAGATGTATTGCTATTCATGTATATTGTTCTCACTATGAGTTGTGTGAAATTTGAGTCTCGATTAAACAGTATAAAAGACGTCACAGCATTTATTTTAAGAAGATTAAAGACAAATAAGGAATTATAAGAGCTAAAATCACAATAGTTCAGTACACAAGGTATTAAAAAAGGCTATTCAAAATTAACAACTCTTATTTCTCTCTATATTTTTTTTCCTTTTCTATGAATTTGCCAAACTTCACAGACATACCTAGAATATAGAAAGTGTTATAATTTTACGTGTCAAATTTTTAGCCCCTTCGGGCTTTTAAACTGAATTATTGCTCTCTAATAAAAATAAAGTCTAGGTTCTGACCATCTCCTTTACACGCCAGATCTCAGTCTCTGCGATTTTTCCACACGCGGTCACATCAAATGTGAAGTGTGTGAGAATATACCAAGGAAGCTCACTGAGCTTATTATGGCTATCGAAACAGAAATACAATCGATATCCATAGAAGTACTCATATCTGTGGCCATCAATTTCGCTATACGTCTTCTTTACGTGGTGAATAATCATGGATAATATATGTAGAATACGTATGGCTGTAAATTTTGTGATATATATATATATATATATATACCCGCGGATTACCCGCTTTGCGTGTTGGGTGTGTGTCAGATTGACAAAAAAGTTTGAGAATCATTGGATTAGGGTAACTCAGCCACCCCACTCGAGGGCCACCAAAAACAAAATATAAAATGTAACAATGAGTTGTCGAATGTGCCCAATTTGACTTTACGTTGTAAACTTATAGGGCATATGCCGATAATTAAAAATATTCCTTATAAAACTGTATATATATTAAGCAATGCTCTAATTCTACCATGAACTATTAATTGTACATAATAATCTGGTGTGTCACTCACACGACTTTTTCTTATCCTTCATTGTAATACTACACAGACAGTTTTAAGGTTAAGGGTTCAGAAAACAAGTACTGTACAGTAACCTAATTTATAAAACAAATTTATAATTGGTTTAAAAACTGTTTTATTTGGCAAATAATTCTGTGAGAGAGGGCTACCGCTCCTTAACCCTCTGTTTCTTTAAAGTGAATACATTTATATAAAATTCAAGGCCGCTATTAAATTTTAAAGTTCATTATAAATTATTTAGACAACTTTCACCCGCAGTACCCTTGAAACTTACCAATCTTGATGAATCTGTTGAAGTGTGAGCCACATAGGAACTTTAAAATACAAGTTCGAATTTTCTGCAATTATTTGTTTTTAAATTAAGCTGATAACAAACATACATGAAGGTCAACCACTAAAAAATCGACTTTCGTATTCAAGTACCTTAATTTCTGGTAGATAACCCGCAGGTAAGATGTGTCATTTCTCCACCAGAAATTTTATTTAATAGAGAAATCTATACTTTTTCGAAGGAAATATATAAATTTATTTATCAATTGAAATTTCTGGTGCAAAACTGGATTATAGAACTTGCGGGGTATCTACCAGAAATTACGGTACTTGAAAATACAATGTTATACAAAAAACCAAACACAGAAATATAAGTCGAATGAATATGTTTCTAACACTTACCGTAATTTACTTCAAGGCGGGAACAAGCCGCATTCTTTCCCTGATTCTTCCACCAGTATTTTTCTTTTGGAATTTTTAATAGTGAGTTTGTACCATTAATTAAGGAAATAATTATCATATTAATATACTGGCGGGTGAATCAAGGAAAAATATCGTGTTTGTAGCCACCGTGTATTTCTTATCTTACCTCTTAATTTGGAACCTGTCTTTGTAATGATAAAATGCAAGGTCAAAGAAAATTGTGTCAGTGAGAGACTAGATTATTTTTATAGCTTTTATAAGGCAGCATAGACAAAATTTAGAACAAATGTACACAATGAGGGTTATTTAAAAGCAGCTATTATAGCGTAAATTGTATTTATGAGTATTTTTTCAAAAACACTTGTCAATATCATTAAAACGACTGGCTGAACTGTTAAAATTTCACATAAAGTTATCGATATTTTTCAATTTAAGCCCCTCCCCCCCTCCAAAAAAAAAAAAAAAAAAAAAAAAAAAATTAGACGATGCTACTGCGCAACATATACTGAAAGAGCATAACATTAATTGACTGTGTTTGCATTAATTTGTATAGGAAAATATAGAAGAAAGTTTTGTGATCACCACAACACACTGGTTTTTAAAAATTGTTCTTGCATTGTTATCAAAGTTTTATGGAATACTATTATTTACTGTTCTTGCATGAATGATTGCTTTCGTTTCTGTTTATAGTTAATTCTAAAAATTTTAAATTCTATAATTAATATAATAACTTCTTAACCAGCTACTTGTGGACGAAATGAGGAGCATTTGGAGTGCGGTACTGCTTGTCCAGCTACGTGTGCCAACAAAAACCCAAGGTTTTGTACAGAACAATGTGTAAATGGATGCTTTTGCAAAGAAGGTTTCATCAGAGAAAAAGAAGGCGGTCGATGTATTCCAAAATCACAGTGTCCCGGTAAGATATCTTCCTTCATTCATATTTTAAACTTTTGGAAATTTAAAATTAAAACTTCGAAGAAAAAAAAAACAGATGTTTATAAACTTAAAATTATGACCAGATTATGTTTAAGAACAATGTTGGATTTTCATTTCAAGCTCTTGATATTTTAAAAATAAGTTAAGTATATGTATATATTATTCAGGATGTTTCGAATATCAATGTTACTTTCTTCTATTTATAGAAAAAAAAATGATCGAATTCGTCAAATTTTTTGACTTTCAGTTTTCAAACGATATACATATTTTGAGAAGTCAAAAACATAATTCGACCTTTTTAAAAAAATGTCCGTCTGCCTGGATGTGACAAAACTTTTGTAGCATTGCTATATCAAAAGTAGAATTGCACAGAATTTCATAAAATTTTATATTTAGTTGCACGTTGACATAAACTGATCTTTATGAACTTTTGGTATTGGTACTAGAGGTCTGCACGGGCCGGGCTTTCGGCCCGAGCCCGAGCCCGGCCCTCGGGCCGAAATTTTGAATTTGCTTTCGGGCCGGGCCGGGCTCGGGCTCAGTTTTTTTGTGTATATTCGGGCCGGGCCGGGCCTGAATGAAATTTTCTCCGGGCCGTGTCGGCCCGAATCTGTTTCTGGTTTCCTCGTTAATCAACGAAAAAGGAAAATGATAAAATATTTCTTCAGTCATTTATTTTACATAATTTTACAGGCTGGTATGTCACAAAAAGTTCTATTTTGTTAAAAAGTGTCTGTAACTTGAACTTAATTTTCTATCACTCTGTCTGCCCAAAATGTGATTTTTCGCAAATATTTTTAGCATGCTTCGAAATTAATATATTTTATTTAAAGTAATATTAGATGGTTTCCTATTCAAAATAGTATACATGTTACTACCAGTTTGCGTACATGTACATAACAAAAGAAATTAGATACGTTACTGTGTATAAGGCTTTGTTTCTTATGATCTGTTGAGTTTAGGTGGTATAAAGGCTATAAAAATCTTTCCGCTGTAATTTTTTTCTCTAAGGTTCCTTTTCCTTTCTCCAGTGGACGAAAGTAGCATCATTTTTATCATGGACAAAAGCAACTTTTCTATTGAATATGGTTGGATTAACATTAAAGTTTTGTTTACCAGAGTATATTAAAGTTTCGGATACATTACGGTATATAAGAGGGAATGATTGAAAGTGCATTTTTATTAGTATTAAGCATATTAAATACCTTCCTATACTGTTTGATGAATGCTAATATTTTCGATTTGACTCTCTGTTTGTCTTTGTGCCTTGTCTATAATAATGAATTTCTGTTTATATATAATTATCTTGTAAAAGTTCAGCAGTTTTGTTAAAGAACGTACTATTGTTTGGTTATATAAAACCTCTGCAAAACACGTACTAAAAATCTTTTTCATAGAAAGTATTCATTTTTTTTTTTTTTTTTTTTTTTTTTTTTGGTTACTTTACGTATTTTTGGATCGGGCCGGGCCAGGCCAGGTCGAGCCTGATTTTATCTTTTTTTGTCCGGGCCGGACCATACACCGTTAAAAAAAAACGGGCCGGGCCCGGGCCTCGAAATTCCGGCCCGTGCAGACCTCTAATTGGTACATACCACCCATTGAGTAATGATAGAAGTAGAGTTACGGATTCCCTATACTGGCTATGGAGAAAAATTCCGCGAACATCACTACGGTTTTTGCGCCTACTTCTGGCGGTAATCGCTTCCTTGGTAACTGGTTCTTGGGTTTTTGCATGTTTTAAATGATTTTGTCCCTCTTGCCACGAAAACTGCAAAGAAAAGTCAAGCAGAACAACTTTAATCAATAACAAAGGTTAGGTTACTTGCTTTTCATTTCAGCTAGTGTAGGTTGTGGTTTGTGTTTAATTTATTCCTAATCGAAATATAAAACAGCGATAACAAAGATGGAAGAAACTTGCCTTGATGGAAGTAGAATGTCGGTTTGGCTGTAGAAAAATCGGCTTGGCGAATGAATTGATGGAGATGTAGACCTGCTAACTATGCTAGTTTATCCGTAATGGCATTAAGCCCCGCCTTTTTCTCATACCAGAATAGTTGTAGAGCAATAGTCTACTTATTTAATCATGAGAACATATTGCTGAATATTACTCTACAACTATTCTGGTGTGAGAAAAAGGCGGGGCCTAATACCATTACGGATAAACTAGCATAGTTAGCAGGTCTAGAGATGTGATGTTCGAAAACAAAAAGGTTACTAGTCTGGGGTCTACTTTCATATCTAGTCGATGATACCACATAACAGCACTGCTATTGTACGACTTTTTTCCCTAAACTGATGTTTGTGAGCTTTTGGTACATACCACCCAACAGTACTGCTATTTTGAGACTTTTCCCCCTTATGGTAAGGCTATATCTCAGCCTCTATAAAACACGGTACCATTATAAATATGTAATAATTATTATTAATTTCAAAGTTGCTTATTTAAATTCTTAAAATTGAAATCTTACTATTAAAATCTGAAATCTTTTAGTTTGATAAAAGTTAAATTCTAATTTTAAAGATTACTAACAAGTCTTTACTAATTTCAACAGAGATATTTGGATGATTATTGAATTAAGATTTAACTGGTACTTTTTATGAAGTAAGACAATTGAGTGTATTAAAATAAATATTTACTTTTACTAATAGAAAAAATAATTAATTTTTACTTCTTCAAAAATAAGTACCAAAAATTCTTAGTTAAGTTTAAATTAAATTAATAATCAAGAAATTCAAACAGTAATAATTAAAGGGATATTTTTTATTTATTTACATTTATATATATAAACACGGTTCATGGCATCAGTTTTCGGCTTCCGGCAGAAGCCACAAGAAGCTCCAGAGCTTTCGATCGAGGGTCTATTCCTCCTCTAGACCCTTATCTCTCATCGCTTTTTTGATATCATCCATCCAGCTCTTTCTTGGTCTTTCTCGCTTCCTTTTTTTATTTGTTTTATAGTTAAAAGCTATTTTAGGTAACCTTCCATCGCTCTTTTTTTTAATAAGACCATACCAGATTAGTTGCTTTTTTTGAAGATCATCTGAAACTGCTTACTTTATTTCCATAATTTATTTAAATTTAACTCTCTCAAATTAAATTTACGTATAGTGTTTATTTTACGTTTTATATTTCAAAGAAAAAAGATGTTCTCGCAACATTAACAAAGTTTTATAGAGTACTTTTACTCACGGTTCTTACATGAACGATTGCTCATTTCTGGCATCTCTATTTGTAGTTAATTCTGAAATTCTATTTATTTATTTATTTATTTATTTATCCAGATACTTGTGGGCGAAACGAGGAACATTTAGAGTGCGGTACTGCTTGTCCAGCAACGTGTGCCAACCGAAACCCAAGAATTTGTACATTACAATGAACGATTACGATATTTCACGGAAGATGAATATTTAAATCGAATAAACGATATTAGCGTTAAATCGATATTTGATTTTACATCGATATAAAGCCCAGTCCTAGACTTAATTATCTTTTTATCACATCCTTCCCTTATGAATTTAAGAAGCAAATTTCTACGATAGCAAGGTTGCGTCGCTCCTATTTTTAGATTTTCCACCCCCTGACTATAGGTTGGATTTCAGATGATGCAACTTCTGGAAATTACCGAAGCGAGAGAGTCATCCTGTCCACGGTAGATGAAAATTGAGTTGTCAGGTCCCTTAAACAAGCCATCCGTCTTTTGGTAACATAACAATACAGACCGTCACCCATTGAGTAACTCTAGTACGACGTTAAAGGTTAAACCCACTGAATTTGAATAATAAATTTATGGACAGTTGAAACTAAGTGGGTTTTATATCGCCCTAGAACTGTGCAATGGGCATCAGAAATCATGTTTTTCTGCAGAAACCTTGATTTAAACCTCTTAATGATGTACAGTCAGCCAAAAAAAAAACGCCCCCCCCAACCTAATTTCGCCGTAAATTATCGTAGAAACATTTGACTGGTACAGATCGATTTGTAATAAAGTCTAGTTTATAACGGTATAGTTATATTTTGCCCAGGGGGTCGTCTACATATTAAAACTGGCATTAACTTAATTTTCTTCAATGGCAACCCCTATTTTTGACTTCATATTCAGATTTCTGAGATTAAGGCGGTTCGTAAAACATACCTATTTATATACTTTAAATCAATTATAAATAGAGTTACACGTGAAAATGTATTAGGGGTCCGTCTATACATTTAGAAAATATAAATCATGATCTACCACCCAGTATACATTATTTATTAAGTTTGACACCGGAAAAAAAAATTCAGAAAAGTTAATTATAAAATAAAAAATGATTAATTCACAGAACTCTCTGAGTTAGTTTATGAATTAAAAGATTTTTATTGGTTTCTATTGATTAAACATCAAATAGTTCACTTCGTACGAAGAAAATTAAATAGCTTGAATAGATACTGAAATATCTATCAAAAGAAAAAAAAAATGTAAATGGTTTTAAATTTGTTTGAAAATTCAAAATTATTTTAACTCAAGCTGGCGTATAATTGTTTGAAACGGTGGCATTCAACCTGGTTCCCACGGCCGTTTCACAGTGACAATGGGAGCCTGTTCTGATACTGCAGTACTTTCATTTTCTTTAATTTAATTGACTTTTTAAAAATATTAAAACAGATTTTTTTACTTTTATTTATTTATTTATTTTTCATGACATTATTAAAAACTTTTACATAAATCTCCCGATATTCTTTTGCTTTTATATTTTATAATGTGCAACAAATTAATATGCAAAATAATAAATCCTACTACTTAATGGGATGTTCTAAAATTCTACTCTTAACACAGATACCGAAGTGGACGGTGGGTGTAGAAAGGCTGACTACCCTTAATCTAAATCTTCAGTTGAAAAGGTCAAAATGTTACATTACTCTATTAAAAAAAAAAAAAAAAAAAAAAAAAGAAAAAAAAAAAGGGAATAACAGTGGGCTAAAAATACCCCGGAATAAATTAAAATGTTGTTTATTCTGGTTTTAGTCAGGTGATATCACTTGTGCTAAATAGCTGGATCCGCCCTCTCTTAAGCTCAGGTTCAGCTCATCATTAAAATATTGTTTTTAATATCTGCCGCACCAAAATGTTCAAAACACAAATGCCAATTTTCATATATTTTGAAATCTTCCCGTTTCAACTTTAAAAGCATTTTGATTAATTTATTTTATTTTGAATTTTTAAATTTAGACGATTAAAGTCTTTTAAATGAAATTTCAGGTTTCTGTAAGATCAATATCTATATATTTGAAAGTAATAAGGCTATTCCTTTGTTTTAAATTTTTATTCTATAATAACTGTGACTTTGATTTCGTGATTAGGAAATTGAAAATAAATACTATTGAGCTATGTTCCAATAAAAGATCTTATAAACTTAAAAAAAAAAAAAAAAAAGCAATTTTTCACTATTTGATTCTGTATTAAAAAACTTTTAACAGAAATTTGATATTTTATTATGTTACATTATGGGATAAATTTTAAATAACACAAAGCTTTCAAACGGTACAGTAACCAAATGCAAATATGTCACAACAAAATTTAAACAGAAAATTCATGGTAAAAAATCTTTTTAAAATTATTAAATATTCATAATAATAATAATAAAAAAAACGATTGTCGAATGCATAACTGCTGTTTCATGCAATCAGTTTCGCTGTACCGTGTTTTCTAAAACACGATATTTAACTAGAGGTGTATGTACTCTTGAATATTGAAATGCGAAAAAAAGTGTAACAGGGTTAAAATAGAATTTTAGCAGCGAAAAACTAGAAAAAGATATTTAATACTTATGAAGAAAGACTTAACATATTAGGATCGGATATATTCAAAGCTTCCTAGATCTACTATCAAGCCTGAAGGTATCACTTCAGACAGCGTGTGACGTCACAACCCGGGTCCCTTATCTGTCAGAAACTGATGTCCATCGGGTCCGCTTACTATGTTTTACTATCTTTTCTTCTTGGAATTTGGAATGCGCGTAGCAAACAATGTTTGTCCCATGGTAATAGAATATCTCTATAGCTTCATGGTTTGTCCTTACCTCACATACATTTAAATTACGTTTTTCATGAATGAATTTTTAGATTCCATCATTTAATATACATGAATTGAGTTAATTTTCATTTACATTGTATTACTTCAGAATATGAGGAACATTTTTTGAAATCCAAAAATCAACGTTTTCTATTATGTGAATTGTTTAAAGAAAAACTAATGGATGTCGGATTAGAATTTGAAGGAATTTGTAATTATGGTAAATCACTAACTCAGTTAATGAATGTATAAAAACAGAGTGTAACATTCTTTTGAATAATTATACGAAGACAAAAAATGATGAATTACATGGTAGATCCTCCAGAAAATTAGCAACTGTAAATAATAGATTTTAAAAAAAGTGTCAAACAGAGATTTTAAGAAGCGTCAATTCATTTCTTTTAAATTTTTGTAATATTTCTAAAAATATTAAAATATTTTTTTAGAAATGATAGAAATTACGTAAAAATTCTTTAAAAATTACAAAACTCTCCCACCAGAGGTAAAGGTTCTGCTCTCAAAGTCATTAGGTGCCTGGTTCGATCCTAGGTGACACATGTCAACCTATCCTTTCGGAGTTCTCTTTGTTTTTCCCTAAAACTTGTTTAAATATAGGGCTAGGACCCCGTAAATTGACCCCCACGAAGGACATTTTCTCCAGATGAAAAAAAAAAAAAAAAAAAACTTTGTTTTTAATTATCACAGATCGTTTCTCAACTATTTGTTTTATAGGTATTGACGATTTCTTTTAAAAGATATCCGTATTGAAAATTTACACACCCACCCACGCAAGATTGACTGCTATCCTGATTGACTGTACTATTATGAATAATTCTTTCTTAATTTTATAATAATTCATTAAAATTTATTCTCATTTATACGAAACTTTACCCTATACGGGCACATTAAAAATTATGGAAAGCGGAATGGCAACGCCACTTGTTAAAAGATTTTAATTTTCTAATTTTTGTTTCATTGTTATTTATTTTTCCCTTTCTTCTGAATTCGATAGAAAAACGTCTTGAATTCGTAAAGATTTTCTATTTCTGGTTTTCGATGGATTTACACATTTTGAAAGGTATAAACACGATTTGATCAATTTGAGAAAATGTCAATATATGTGTGAGTGTGTGTGACAAAATTTTGTGGTATCTGTATCTCGGGAACTAATGAAGAGAATTTCATAAAAGTTTAAATTTCTTCTTGATTTAAATGTCCTTCAACTTTTGGTGAAAATCGCCAACAGGTGGAGATACCATAACGTTTTATAATAATTATTAATATTGCAGTATAGGAGAAAATTTTGTATAAATGAGCAAAATTACAATTACTTTTAATGAATCATCGTGAAATAAAAATAAATACTTATAGCTTGGGTTGAGTTGTGGGGACTGCACTAGGGTCCTAGGCATGAGGGGAATGCCTTCCGTGGGGGGTCTTTCTAAGAATTCCTAGCCCGTGGTTACGCAATATTGGAGAAAACCACGGAAAACTCCGAACGGCTAGGCCGACGAGTGCGACCTGGGATTGAACTCGGCACATCACGTCTACCAGCTTTGAGCGCAGAACCGCTCGGCCGCTGGTGGGCCGAAATACTTATAATAGGAAAAATTGGTACATATAGGAGCATATTTTCTCCTTTGGAGGAAAATCCTCCCGAATGTTATAAACTTTCAATATAAATATTTTTTAAAAGAACTTATTAATACCTTTAAACTAATAATTGAACCAGGTATTCTTCGATAATTTCAAACAAAGTTAGACATTTTTTTTAAAAAAAAAAAAAAAAAAAAAAAAAAGGAAGAAGAAGAAGAAGAAAAAAACACTTCCTACAATCTCGAATGTAGACCTTTTTTTTTTTTTTTTTTTTTGTGAAATTTAGCATTGTACTTCTCTGATATGAAAGTTGTCTCCATTCACCGTGGAAATTAATTTTGATAAGTACTTTGTATTGCGTGAATTTGTTTAGGAGTTATAAATTTATCTGAAACAGGTTTTTCTAACTATTGTTTTATTTTTTTTTTATTTTTTTTTTTCCGGTTCATGCAATTTTAAGTTGAATGATTCAAAATTTTCTTATATATTAATATGAAATAGTTTTTAAACATCTTATATTTATGACTTCAAATTGTTTACTTTAAATGTTTACAAAACAATTCTAATAACTCAAATGATGTAATATGCTTTATAAAGTAATCTTCGAAAGCCATCAATAAACATTTTGTAAAATATGCCTGTAAAACATTTTGAATTATTGTGCTTTGCAAATAGGGGATAAATCTAAATCTAAATTTTTATTGTTCTTCAGATATAAATTGAACATTCAAATTTTGATCTTCAAACGTAAAAAATTGGAAATTTAAAAGTAGTTAATGGATGTATGCATGCCAAAAATTCATTATTCTTTTGACAAACTTATTTCAAATTTACTCGATAATACCTATATAAACTAAATTATTTTAATTTTGCCCAATACAGACTAATTTGAAATATTCATTCAAACATATTGTATTTATAACTCGAAATTGGTTTCAAAATTTACAAATCAGCATTTATTAAAGAGTTGTTGTATCTATATTTCAGAAAATAACCTTTCAAATTCATGTATGAAAAATATGCATACTTAGCATTTTCAAATATGTTGCATAGCCGAAAATAGAGGATTTAAAAATATTTTTTGTTAATTTTAAAGATTGAATTTAGATTCATATTTCAATTTTTATAAGTCACAGTTTGAAAATTTAGAAAGAGTGAATGCATGTATATCTAAAAATTATTAATACTTATTTTTTAAATATTAATTTAATACTCTTTGCACAAAACTTTGAAGTTGTGTGATCTTAATGGAATTCTGAATATATCATAGCATACTTGCCAACCATCTCATTAATAACCGTACAATTGTTAACACCCCCTGAAAAAAAGCCCTTTTTCTCACACCACTATATTTTTAGAGTACTTCTCTCCAAATGTTGTTACGATTAAATAAGACTAGAATTACTCTAAAAAAATATTGGTGTAAAAAAAAAAGGCGGGTACTAAAAATTGTACGGTTCATAATGAGATGGTTGGCAAGTATGTCATAGTATTTTTTTAAATAATGTAAAAATATATAAAGCTTGATTTATTGCATTATATATTTGATTTTAAAATACACTTATATAAGTGAATATAATTTAAAATAAAATAAATATTTAATAAAATATGTATAATAAGATTTCATTTATGTTAATTTTCAAATGAGCAATATTAAATATAATTTCTGTTGTTTTAATTCAAATTTAAATTTTTATGTGCTAAAATTTGGAAATTCAAAATCAAAAAATATGTGTCAAAATTTATTATTATTATTTTTTAAATATTTTAGTTTCCTTGGTGTAAGAGTTATAAAATAAATTATTTGGAATTCGGTGTATTTCCCTCGTTAATTAAAATAACATGTACTAACTTATTTTTATAACATCAAAAATTTGATTTTAAAAAATGCTTAATTATGTAAACACATATGAACATAAATGAAATGAAAACTGTTTCTATTTTAGCTAAAATAAATTAGCTGAAACAATGGGGAGAAAAAAAAAATATATATATATATATATATATGTAATAATAATAATAAAAAGGGTAGATAAATGACAAATAATATTTTTTAACGGAATATAAGTGAGAAATCGGTTTTTATGAAGATGAAATGAAGCTTTTAGAGAAGATCTTAAAAAGTTTTAAGCGAAAGTACACGATGGAGAATAAGGCTCCTATATATACGAGCTGGCGCATCAGGCATTTTGTTGCCTTAGGGTTGCTACATGTACCCAGCGCGTTTCTCTGATAAACAAACCACAAACACTTTTTTTTATCGTCTTACGTTACTTTACAGTAACTTGTTTTAGTATATTTCATAATTTTAGCTAAGTAAACTATGATATGGATGTTTGTTTAGCGATAAACTGCTATAATCATTCAAGAAGTGAATGTAAAGTGTTCACAGACTTTCTATTACTGTGTATTTGAGTTTTGGCGACATTTTGTAAAAGAAACAGAAACCGCCCTAACAACACATCGTACATTCATAGGATACCTTCATAATAAAATGACATCCTGAGAATGTACTGTGAAAAAAATGTGTTTTTAGGAATATTATTGTTGCTTATTGCACTTATCTTGACCGGATTAGCTTCAGATCAAGATTTCTTAAAATCATTAGTAAAGCGATAAAGACGCGAAGCGGGAATGCTGTCCTCTTCCGAGGCAAAAAAATGGCCGTGATGCGCCGGCCTATTATTTTATTTAGGGGCTCTAATGCAGAAGGACCCCGGTTGTGACGTCACGAAGGGGACCTTCAGGCTTGATAGTAGATCTAGGAAGCTTTGATATATTCCTCTCTTGTACCGTAAGCCACGCCTTTTCACAAATTTTCTAAAACTTTATAGTATAAAACAAAATAATTTTGCATATTTGTAATTAAATCATTTAAGTTTTGTCTTCAATAATCGATGTAGTAAATACCATTGGGATTTATGAATACCAGCGTCACATATAGAGTCAAATAGGAATATGCAAATTAGTCTTTTTTTTAAAATAGTGTTTCAGCGAATCAGAGGTTCTTTTCTTTTGAAATTCTTTCACAATCCCTCGCCTACATTGTGATAACTTTACAAAAATATGCCAATTTGTATAATAAACATCGAAATATTGCTTAGGAAACAATAAAAATAACATAAAGGTAAATTAAAATAGTTTTCTGTCAAATTATATACAAACATTTACTTATAGAGGATACAGATTATAACAAGTGACGGCCCCCTAACAGGAAAAAAAAGTGAAATATCACTGTAACTCAAAAAATATTGTTAGGAACGAGCTGTAAATTTTGAAACCCATGTTCTTGATAATGCCCGTTTTATTCGTGCAAAAATTAACATAGGTCATAATTCATAATTTTTTCAAATATGAATTTATTAATAATTTTCATAATTCAAAAAATGTTTTTTTAGCAAAAATTTGCATGGAATATGTTTGGGTCACTTCATTCTAACGAATAAAAAAACCAGAATTTAAATATCACAATTATTTCGGAAGATATGATTTAACGTTTGTCACATTCATTTAACATTAGCATCCCCAAACTTTGACAGCATATAACTGTATGGAAAATTGAGCGAAATATATAAACTATACCCTTTTCCGTGATGATTTGATCCAAAGAATTGAAATAAATTATAAAAACGGGGGATTACCATTGAAAAAAAATGAAGTTGATGTCAGTTTTAATATGTAGACAACCCCCTAAGTAAAATCTAACTATAACATTATAAACTAGACGTTATTACAAACTGATCGGTACCAGTCGCATGTTTCTACGATAATTTACGGCGAAATTAGGTGGGGGGGGGCGTTTTTTTTTGGCTGACTGTACAGTCGGGGAAAAAAAAAAACGCAACACCCGCTGTAATTTCGTTATTAATTGACGCAGGAACATATAATAGACATAATTCAACAGGAAATTAAAAGCACTTTCTGCATATGTTGTCAAATTTTGAATTAGGGGTCATCTACATATTAAAATGAGTGCAAACTTTGATTTTTTCAATAGCAATACCCAATTTTGACTTCATTTTTGAATTTCTGAGAGTCTGACAGTGCTGAAAAGTATACTGTTTATATACTTTATCTTTAGTATTTATAGAGTTATAAACAAAAATGTGTTAGGGGGTTATCTATAAATGTAGAAAAATAAAATTTAGATCCTATAAGAAAGACACAAAATTTTAATGTTTCACACCGGAAATCTTTCAGGAAAAAAGTAATTATAAAAATTAATAAAACGCTGTTTTTTTCCAGTCCTTTAATTAACTTAAATTCAATTTTTAGATTTGTATATACTTCAGTACTTTTTTAGATAATTTTAGGTCTATTTAAATACATTACACTTGCGATTAGTCCATACAGTACCCTTTGAAAAAAGTGCAATATTTTTCAAGTGAAAATGTCTATTATGGCTGTACTGATCACCAATAAAGCTTAAATTTTCTTTCGTAGGTAGGTAACATAATATACGAAATGAAATAATATAGATAGATATATATACAACAACGCATAAACTAAATCTTTTCGGATAAATTATTGTAAGGGTTCATAAAGTAAATATTAAACAATTTTAATCGCACTTACCAGTTTTGGGTCAGTTGAACTCTTTGGAACTGTACTTATAATTTCTATGAAAATATAATTTCTTAATTAACCGTTTCGCGACTGCTGACGTACATTCACGTCATTTGGAAATCTGTAACTCTGTCAGTGGGCGTTTCTTTCGTAATTTGTGTGTTACATATTTCTTAAGTGTGTACCCAGTGTTCATAATTTTGCAATAAAATATACTATGGATAGAAATATATTGATTAGAAAGAATATAATTATAATGTATATCCATTTGTAATATAATTGTGAATACAGAAAATTTGTTCTGAAATATTTTATTTTGAGATTATAACGCCCGAAGGCGGGTCTTACTGTCAAAAAGACAAAATCCTGCAGTCGCAAAAAATGTTAAAATATATTTATAAAAGTTAAAATATGTTTTTAAAAATATATAAAGTTAAAATATATTAATAAAATTTTAAAGACTAAAGTGTCCTTAAAATAATAACCCTCCCCCCTAAAACTAAATAAATAAAATAAAATAAAGCAATATATGAAGCAAATGATTAAGCCTTTTTTAACATTGACGCTAGTTAAGAAACGATTTTACAAGTCTGTCTTGCATTCCAATTCCATTCGTTTTTTATATTTGACAATTTCACATTAAACCTATTTTTCTATTTAAAACAGTAAACCCCGCCTAATTAGTCAATTTTTTTCTTCTAGTGTTCGTTTAAAAGATTCAAAATTTATCGCCAATTAATCGATGAAGTAAATACCACTTGTGCATATTTTTGCCAACATAAAGGAAGGGGTTTAACAGGAATGCTCAATGTCACATTTACTTTTCTTTTCTATATTGTTTTGTTTTGAAGAACGATGAAGGCGGGGCTTGTCTTCTTAAGAAAACAGGAATTATTGATGCTATGTCTAAAAATCATCATTTTTGTTTCATTTCTTTGCGTTTGACGTTGTTGTTATATAATTTGACCCGTAAATAAAAAATAAAAATATTTTGTTTAATTTTCTTTGTTATTTTTTAAGATTTGATTCGTTATCTCATGCAAAACTTTATATGAGACGGCCTCCTAAACCCCTCCAAAAGAAAGATTTATTTATATCTCGAAAACTAATAACTGGAATGAGCTGCAAATTTGCACACCCATGTTTTTCAGCATTAGGATTCATTTTATGTAAAAATTAATATAGGTCATAATTCATAATTTTTATGAATATGAATTTATTAATATTTTTCAGATTTGAAAATATTTTTCAGAATCAAAAGTAATGATGGATTATGTTTGGGTTACTTCACTGTATCTCGTAAAAAAAAAATTATATCGATCATGTTATTTTTTGTGAAGATAGTAATAAAAGTTTAAAATATGAATTTAACATTAGCGCCTTCAAACTTTGAACGCTTATAACTCTGTGAAAAAATAAGTAAAATATACAACCAATATACTTTTTCGCGTTGTCGCGATCCCAGGAATTCAAATATAAAATAAAAATGGGGCATTACCATTGAAAAAATCAAAGTTGGTGCGCGTTTTAATATGTAGACGACCCCCAATTCAAAATTTCAATTCATTTTATGAAACTACTTACAATTCCCCGTCGAATGATACCTATTACATTTTTCTACATCGATTAGCAACGAAGTTACGTTGAGTGTTGCGTTTTTTTTTCCCCGACTGTACATTAATTTCATTGTGTTGAATGCAATATAAATAGGTTGAAAGGTAGAGAAAAGAAATGCCGTCTATAGGATTTATCGAAATTCTTTTGCGTGTCCCTGTACACGAGCCACGATCACTATATCACTTAAAAACTATATAGTTAATTCAAGGAACTTATAAATATTTTACCAAATTTCAAGTTAAACAGATGATTCTTATCACAGTGCTCTGCTCGTAGTACATAAAGATGATTGACATATATACACATCGATAACAAAATCTACAAACGTGAGTTGTGTGCCCATCAACAGATATTTAGTTTGCGCGGTTGGCTAAACAACACATTTTTCGTCGCCTTCTTCGGAATTTTGCGTATTTAGCTATGGTTGGCCCACTATAAAAAGCAATGTTACGAGTCTAACAGGAATTGTTGCATTAGATTTGCATATAATGGCTCATTGTCAATGATAATTATGGAGATAACTATGTATTATCTTTAAGTTACTTCAAAGATAATACATAATTTTATTACGTGCATTAAAGTAACTTCAAAGATATTATTTTGTTGTGAGAAAGTACAAAATTATCAAATAATAAATACCAAAAATGTTATTTCAATGTAAAAATGCTATATATGGGCCAATGGTTAGCGAGTGTCGGGCTATTCATCCAGCCAACGGCCATTTGTAACCGTTTATATATATATATATATATATAAATGGGAGGAAACATTTTTTATTCTCAATAGGGAGACCCAGTATAGTTTTGAAAATAATAATAATAATAATAATTTAAATAGAAACCTGCGGACCAAATGAAGAGTACAGTGAATGTGTAAATCCTTGCAACGATTGCCAGACGAGAGGTAACTGCCAGTTTTTGGTTTGCAACAAGGGATGCGATTGTCGTCCAGGATACAGAAGGTATCTGGGAATATGCATTCCAGAAGAGCAATGCCCTGCAGGTAATAAAATTATTCCCTGCTTATTTATTCTTTTTTTTTATTTTTTTTTTATTTTTATTTCTATTATTATTATTATTTTGTTCATTGCATTTTCTATATAGAATTTTGTCACAGTGAAGGTTATCTTTATTATCGCTAAATATAAATATAATTTTTCTAGTATTTAACGTTACGAAAAAAATAATATATATATATATTATTCATTTATTTATTTATTCAATGTTTTTACTAAGAAAGACTCCAAAATACACTTCAAATCACCGAAAAGGCCGAAGTAAATAAGTAAATCAACAATCAAAATCTTATACAACTTATGAAAATTTTAAATAAGCAAAAACAACGTAAAATTAATATCACTAACGAATATTAATATTATAATAATTTTTTTTTTAATTCTGAATTATTTTTAAAAGGGGAAAAAAAAAAAAGAAAAGAAAGAAAGAAATTATGACTTTTAACCAGAAATAAATCTATTTGTGAATTACTATTTAAAAAAAAAAAAAATAAAATAAAATAAACAGGAAGAGTAAAATTACGAAAGAGCTATAATAATAACTTTTCGGATTTCTCTTTACATAAAAGGGTGAAAAAAATCATTCATTTTCTTTTTATAGAAAACATACACACACAATTGACTTTTCTGAATTTTTTTATTGTCAATGGTTTCAATTTTCTTTCTCTCTCACTCTCTTTTTTGTTTTCTCCTCTGCGGCAGAATTGCCACAGGCGACTTCTATTGTTATTATTGTTATTATTTTCGTACCATTATTTCGATAACATAAATTTATGATAAATTTATTCAGGATAAATTTATTCAGGAAAATTTCAGATTTACTTGCATAAATATATTATAAATTTTATTTCTTTTGGAAATAGTGGTACGAAATAAATATAAAAAAAGGTAGCTTCGACCTACGGTCATTATTTGCGCCCCAGGTCTATTAGATCAGGGTCTGGTTTTTGACATTCACTACAAATACCTACGGACATTCATGCCTAGACTGGGATTCGAATCTAGAAATTTTTAACAAAAGGCTGAAGCAATAAAAATTCAACCACTAGACCGGTGAACCCTTAAAAATATAAACTTTGACAAGAAAAATAGAAATTCTCTCAATATTTATTAATTGGCTTATATTTTTAAAAAGGGCTATTTAGAGAAAATACTGTCATTTTTTCCTTTTGCAAGCGGTACTGCCTGATGCTTTTAACAGATCATTCTTAATTAATTATTTTTTTACTTATCTTTTCTTGTCTTCACTAGACATCTTTACATGTGGATCCGCTGCTTTATCAGGTGTAATTTGTCGTGAATTTTCTCTTTCCTTTTATATCTCGGTTTGAGCATGCTTCTCCATTTGGCGTCTATTAGCGCAGAATCATGGTCATTGTAGGCCATATGGTTGGGCCAGTATTACCACATCTCCCTTTTTTAACGCATGATTTTTATTATGGTAGTTTGCCAGCTTTTTAGTATGATTAAAATCCATTATATCTTCTTTTTTGGTTAATACTGGTTAGTGCGATTGTTATTTTATTAAATCTAATGTCATTTTGATATGCCTTTATCCTCAACCTAACTTTTCAGAATTTTGAAAACAAAGGAACCTTAAAATGAAATTAGTTTTAATAAAATAACAGCCACACAAATCAAAACTAGCCAAAAAGAAGATATTATAATTGATATTAACAGTACTAAAAAGCTCAAAAACTATCATAATAAAAGTTATGTACTAAAAAGAGTAGCCTTGGAAGTAATGGACAATTATATGACATGTAATGACCATATCCAACGTTAACAGGCGCCAAATAGCATGCTCCGACTGAACTATTAAGAGAAAGAGAAAACTCAAAACAGCACTACACCTGATGAAGTGGCGGGCCGCCTGCGAAAGATGTCTAGTGAACACAATAAATGGTAAATAAAAAAACTTTTAAAATAAAGATGTCTTAAAATAATTTATATTTTGAAAAAGAACATATTTAGTTATTCATAATTTAGCAAATTTTAGAAGAAACAAACCAGTATATTTACATAAAGGATGTCGTTATACATTAAATTCAAAGTTAATATAACGGAATTTGCCATGTTTTTGCAGCTGATATAGTTGACGTGTTTATTTTAAATTCCCCATTGCTGGCATAAAAAAATATCAATGTAGAAAACTTCCGTAATATTATGGTGGAAATGGTTTGCTTATTATTATTATTTACTTGCGAGTAATCTGGCTATTTTGTTCATTGTCATGGATCCTCATGCCCCGGGGCGTTCAGCACCACGAGTCTCGCTAGCTTTTTATGTTAAGGAGTTAGGTATTTTCAGTTAAGTATTTTCATTATTCTTGCATAAACTTTTACTTTTGCTTTCCACTAAAGTTAATTCCAGAATTCTATTCTTTTTATTAGATACTTGTGGGAGGAATGAGGAATATTCAGAGTGTGGCACTGCTTGTCCTCGTATGTGTACCGACAAAAATCCAGTGTTTTGCACACAACAATGCGTAAGGGGATGCTTTTGCAAAAAAGGTTACATCAGAGAAAAGAAAGGCGGACGATGCATTCCTGAATCACAGTGTCCTGGTAATATCAGTATTTTTACATAATTCTTAAACTTTTATAATTTTAAACTAAATATTTCCAGTGTATGGAAATAATGAGTCTCACAAAGTTAATTAAAGGATTACATAATATCTAAGATTGATTATGGATTTTTTTTTAAACTGAAGGCATTTTCAAACGAGTGATAAATATTGGTCATCCGAGGTTTTACGAATTTTATCTTTGTAGGTCAAGAGAGGCTCACGCTCATTGTCATTGATAAAATGATTTAATATTTAAATTTAGACGTATTGCTATGCAGGTATATTGTTCTCACTATGAGTTGTGTGAAATTTGAGTCTCGACTAAAACAGTATATAAGACGTCACAGCATTTATTTTAAGAAGATTAAAGACAAACAAGGAATTATAAGAGCTAAAAATCACAATTGTTCAGTACACAAGGCATTAAAAAAGGCTATTCAAAATTAAAAACTCATATTTCTCTCTCTATTTTTTTTTTCTTTTATATGAATTTACCAAACTTCAGAGGCATACCTAGAATTTAGAAAGTGTTATAATTTTACGTGTCAAATTTTTAGGCCCTTCAGGCTTTTTAACTGAATTATTCCTCTCTAATAAAAATAAGGTCTAGAGTCTGACCATCTCCTTTACACGCCAAATCTCAGTCTCTGCGATTTTTTCATACGCGGTCACATCAAATGTGAAGTGTGTGAGAATGTACCAAGGAAGCGCTCTGAGCTTATTACGGCTATCGAAACAGAAATACAATCGATATCCATAGATGTACTCATATCTGTGGCCATCAATTTCGCCATGCGTCTCCTTTACGAGGTAAATAATCATGGATAATATATGTAGAATACGTATGGCTGTAAATTTTGTGATATATATATATATATACATATACCCGCGGATTACCCTCTTTGCGTGTTGGGTGTGTGTCAGATTCACAAAAAAAAGTATGAGAATCATTGGATTAGGGTAACTTAGCCACTCCGCTCGAGAGCCATCAAAAACGAAATATAAAATATAACAATTGTGAGTTGTCGAATGTACTCAATCTGACTTTACGTTCTAAACTTATAGAGCATATGCCGATAATTAAAAAGGTTCCTTATAAAACTGTATACATATTAAACAATGCTCTAGTTGTACCATGAACTATTAACTGTACGTAATAATCTGGTGTGTCACTCACACGACTTTCTCTTATCTTTCATTGTAATACTACACAGACAGTTTTAAGATTAAGGGTTGAGATAACAGTAACCTAATTTAAAAAACAAATTTATAATTGGTTTAAAAACTGTTGTATTTGGCATATAACTCTGTGTGAGAGGGCTACCGCCCCTTAACCCTCTGTTTCTGCATAGTGAATACATTTATATAAATTTCAAGGACGGTATTAAATTTTAAAGTTTATTATAAACTATTTAGACAACTTTCACCTGCAATACTCCTTGAAACTTACCAATCTTAATAAAGCTGTTCAGGTGCGAACCACGAACTTCAAAATACTATTATACTTCGAAATTTCTGCAATTATTTGTTTTTAAATTGAGCTTATAACAAACATACATAAAGGTCAACCACTAAAAACTCGACTTTCGTATTCAATTACCTCAAAACGCAATGTTTTACAAAAAACAAACACAGAAATATAAGTCAAATGAATATGTTTTTAACACTTACCCCTATTTACTTCAAGGTGGGAACAGGCCACACTTTTTCTCCGATTCTTCCACCATTATTTTCCTTTCGGAATTTTTAATAGTAAGTTAGGACCATTAAATAAGTAAATAATTATTATATTAATATACTGGCAGGAGAAACAAGGAAAAAAGACGAGCCTGTAGTCATCCTATACTTGTTATCTTACTTCTTAATCTATCTGTCTTTGCGTTAATAAAATTCAGGGTCAGAGAAAATTGTATCAGTGACAGACTAGTTTAATTTTATAGCTTTTATAAGGTAACATAGACAAAATTTTGAACAAATGTGCACAGTAAGAGTTATTTTAAACCAGTTAATATAATGTAAATTATATTTATGAGTATTTTTCAAAACACTCGTCAATACTTTTAAAACGATTGGCTGAACTGTTAAAATTTCACACAAAGTTATCGATACTTTTCAATTTAATCAAAAAAATTTTTAAAAAATCTGATGTGGACATCACATGACTTCCTTATACACCCACTGGAATATACATATTGTTATAAAAATATTGGCATTTTGGTGTGAGATAATGGATTCATAAATAAACAAACAGGCTCCAACCACGAAAAAAAAAAAAAAAAAAAAAACCTGAAAACTGCTACTCCAATAACAAAAGTCATATTAATAGAATTATATATACCGCCAACAAATATACTAGTTTTTTCACGATTGGCTTATTACAGAACCTCTCATTGGCAAATACATAGCTTAGAGTTTAATGAAAATCATTCGAGTACAGATGGCCTACTTTTGTTCTGGTTGCCAAAAGTTGGAGGTGAAAAAGATACATTTTACTGAAACAATTAATTCAATTAAAATTAAGAAAGGATTTATTAATACTGACCATCCTGAAACAATATTTGCCGGCAAATTTGATCGTTAATCTCATCAAGTCGCCAAGTTTGTAGCCAACGCTGATTTTGGTACTGGTATAGATTTTAGCGAATTTGCGTCGAATTTGGTGAATTGGCGACCGAATTTGGCGAAAATTTGTAGTTTAGGGCTGCCAAAGTTTGGAAGTTCTAACTTCAATAAGAACAGCTGAACTAAATTCTTCGAAAATTCTTTAAATGGCAAACAAGACTAAAACAAAATAAAGGGCATTCATCGACTAGAGCAGGCTTATATATTAAGAATTATTTTCTAAACTCAAAAATGTCAGCAACTTTCATAGCAATATCATTACGCGTGCTGAATATTCATTAAAACACATTCGTCGACTACAACCAGTTTATGTCTTTAAGAATTACTTTCTACACGCAAAAAGTGTCGCCATTTTTCATAAAAATATCATTACAGGATCTATATACGGGCTGAATACTCATTAAATAAAATGCGTTCGTCGACTAGAACCTGCTTATCTCTTTAAGCATAACTTTCTACATGCAAAAATATGGACAACTTTCATAGTAATATCATTAAATACTCTATCATTAGTTTATTTTGAAATCTCTATGATGGTAGGTCATATATAATGGCCAAAATCTTTGTATATTTGGTCATCATGAATATAATTTTCGTAAATATCTTCAAAACGGAAAGTCACAGAAAGTCCAAAAAGAGAGGTAAACAACTAGATGTTATAACAAACCTATATACCAATTTGAAACGTCCTACGTCCAACTGGTTTTCAGTTATGCGAGATACATACACACATACAGACGTCTCGAAAAGTCGTATAAAGCTGTTGATGTCTCTAAAACGAGAGCTTGTATTAAGATGAAACTTGCAAGTGTTTAACTAGACATCAGGACAGTCACACATATAAATTTGCAACACTCTACGGTGATTCGTTTTTGACAGATGCGAGATGTAAAATCCATTTCGCAAATCGGGATTACTATACTTCCTTATACTTTGTATAAGGAAGTAAAAAAGAAAAAAGAAAGAAAGAAAGGTGACGCTATTGCGCAATGATATATATATATATGTATAAGAAAAAAAGAAGTTTTTGTACTGCAAGTGCATAACACTGTTGACTGTGTTTACATTGATTTTTATTGGAAAATATAGACGAAAGTTTTGTGATGTCCATGTCATACCTTTGAAGACTTTTCTGGCATTATTATCTAAGTTTCATGAAATACTATTATTTACTGTTATTGCATGAACGATTGCTCTCATCTCTGTTTATAGTTGATTTTAAAATTTTTAAATTCTATAATTATTATCACTGTTTAACCAGCTACTTGCGGACAAAATGAGGAGCACTTGGAGTGCGGTACTGCTTGTCCAGCTACGTGTGCCGACAAAAGCCCAAGGTCTTGCACAAAACAATGTGTAAATGGATGCTTTTGTAAAAAAGGTTTCATCAGAGAAGGAAAAGGCGGACGATGTATTCCAGAATCAAAGTGTCCCGGTAAGATATCTTCCTTCATACGTCTTTTAAACTTATGGAAATTTAAAATTAAAACCTCTGTTAAAGAGCAGATGTTTATAAACCTTAAATTAAAATCCGATTATGTTTAAAAACAATGTTGGATTTTCACTTCAAGTTCTTGATATTTTTGAATAAGTCATGCATATGTATGTATTCTTCAGGATGGTTCGAATACCATTATCAGTTTCTTCTATTTATTCATAGCTGCCAACTCGTACTTTTTTTTTTTTTGTTGTTAACGGAAATTTTTAATGTATTTTATAGAAGTTTTCAAAAAATAAATAGGCTGAAAATTTTTGCTCAAACAAAATGGTGTGGAGTAAAAAAAAAAAAAAAAAAGAGTACAAGTTGGCAGCTATATTTATCTAGAAAAAATTATCGAATTCGCGAAATTTTTCTACTTCCAGTTTTCAAAGGATATACACATTTTCAGAAGTCTTGGACACGATTCGACTTTTTATAAAAAATGTTTAACATAACTTTTGTGGCATCTCTAAATCCAAAACTAATGCACGAAATTTCATAAAATTTTATATTTAGTTGTACCTTAATATAAACTGATGTTTATGAGCTTTTGGTACATACCACCTAACAGCACTGCTTTTCTTCGATTCCCCCCCCCTCCCCATTACAGTAAGGCGTATCTCAGCCTCTATAAAATACGGTACCATTATAAATATGTAATAATTATTATTAATTTAAAAGTTGCTAATTTAAATTCTTAAAATGGAAATTTTACTGTTAAATTCTTAAATATTTTTAAAAATTAAATTCTGCTTATAAAGATTTCTAACAAGCCTTTAATTTCAACAGAGATATTTGGATGATTATTGACATTAAAATTTAATTGGTACTTTTTATGAAGTAAGGCAGTTGAGTGAATTAAAACAAAAATTCACTTTTACTAATAGAAAAAAATGATTAATTTTGACTGCTTCAAAAGTAAGTACCAAAAATCCTTAGTTAAGTTTAAATTAAGTTAATAGTTAAGAAATTCAAACAGTAATCATTAAAGGATTATTCTTTATTTATTTAAATTTATGTATATATATACTCGGTTCATGGTGCCAGGTGTCGCCTTCCGACAGAATCCACAAGAACTCTGCTCCAGAGCTTTCGATCCAGGGTCCATTCCTCCTCCAGATCCCTACCTCTCATCGCTTTTTTGATATTATCCATCCAGCTCTTTCTTGGTCTTCCTCGCTTCCTCTTTTGATTTGTTTTATAGTTAAAAGCGATTTTAGGTAACCTTTCATCGCTCATTCTTTTAATATGACCATACCAGATTAGTTGCTGTTTTTGAAGATCATTTAAAACGGCTTCCTTTATTTCCATAATTTATTTAAATTTAATTCTCTCAAATTAAATTTACGTATAGTGTTTATTTTACGTTTTATATATATATATATATATATATATAAAAGATGTTCTCGCAACATTAACAAAGTTTTGTGGAGTACTTTTACTCATGGTTCTTGCATGAACAATTGCTGTCATCTCTATTTGTAGTTAATTCTAAAAATCTGAAATTCTATTTATTTATTTATTTATCCAGATACTTGTGGACGAAACGAGGAACATTTAGAGTGCGGTACTGCTTGTCCAGCAACGTGTGCCGACCGAAACCCAAGGATTTGTACATTACAATGCGTAAACGGATGCTTTTGCAAAAAGGGTTTCATCAGAGAAGAAAAAGACGGACGTTGTATTCCGGAAACACAATGTCGCGGTAAAATATCTTTCTTCATACATCTTTTACATTTCTATGGATTTAATAATTGAGCATATATGTATAGGATGCACTGCAAAATTTTTAATAGTATACTAAATAAGAGAGAAACATCAGGCGGTATACAGAGATTATGAAACACTTTTCAGCTATATTTACGCGTTACATGGTTTATCTCCAGTGTATTTTATCTCCATCATGATATCTTAAAATGTATATTGCTTTCAATTATGGTTGGTTGGTTGGTTGGGTTCAACGTCAACCTTGTACTGCTCTATGAGTAATTGACGACGGTCTGGGACGCACCCCCTAAGGATGGTCAGGAGACCTGCCCTCACAAGTTTGATCCTCCGCGGAGGGGATGGTTCCCCTACTTCGGTGATCCCCAGAGATTTAATTTGACTGGAAACATGGAGGACATTGTAGCCACGACGCTTACAATTGCGAAAAAAGAAATCTCAGAAAAATTATTTTTATAGCTTAACTTTTAAAGAAAAGATGTATAAAAGATTGCTTCTGTACTGTGGATGAGGTGCACTGTGTATTACTCGTATTTGAAGATTATTGGTTTAGATAAAGATAATCTTTGTCTAGATTAGGTATTGGGGAAGAATCAGTTTATATTTACCAAAAGCCATTTTTTTAAAAATATATTTTGGAGTTGAAATATGAAAATTTTGAGGAGGACAAATTCTATAGAAAAATTTAATATTTCATTATGTTCTAATTACATCCATTTGTTAGCAGATTGTTGAGAAACTAACAGTATATGATGAAAAACCAGCGTCTAATTACCATGTTTTTGTTACTCGCTTTCTTGTTTGTTTGTCCAGTACAAATCTTACAATAGATTTTTAACAAACCTTCTGACTAGGTACAACAACTAGGTCAAACAATTCGTACATTTGAAACTCTTAGAATAGCTCAGAACACGATGACAACGCAATACTTCGAAGCCCGATTTTCGAATTTTTGATTAGTTTCTTTTAATTAATTAAAATATGAAAATAATAACCTCCTAATAGCTTTAAAATTAGCCATTTAAATATTGGCTACAATTTATTCATATCCAGTTGTCAAAAAAAAAAAAAAAAAAAAAAAAAAAATACGAGTTCGAATTCTTTCGACATAAAAATAAATACATTTAATTAAACGTGAACATGCAGCGATTTCAGCAATTTAAGGGAGAGGCTATATCTCAGGTTCTATTCTGTATAATCAAACAATACTTGATATGTGAGATAGCCATTATGAGAGATTATGCTGATTCAATTTGAATGCTTATTGGCCGACCGGTAGCACTGCTACACTGCAAATTTCTTTTTTAACGAGAAGGCTATATCTCAACTGGCATGCATATAACTGTTCGAAACTTTATATGTGAGATAACTATTAAAAATCCGCATTTTTTATGATGTTATTTATAGACAATAAAACTGTCTTTCATTGGATATTTAGGATAGTTTTCTCTAAGACGAAAATCATTTGCATTCCTTATGTTAGATAATTTTAGTAAATAATAGTTTTAATAAAGTAGTTGCGCTTAGTGAATTCGTATAGGAAAATATAGATGAAAGTCTTGTGGTGACCACAACATACTAGATTTATATCGCTTTCAATTCGCTTTCTTGTTTATTCAGTACAAATCTTGCAATCGATTTTTTGGTAACTTCCCGACTAACTACATATTTGAAACTTTTAGAATAGCTCAGAACACGATGACAATGCATTTTTAATTATTCGGGTAATGTGTCAAGTTTATATGATTCAACAGAAAATTTAAAAACGTGGTATATAAAAAGTTTTTTTTTTTTTATCTTGTAATTATTTATTGCATTTTGTTAATGTTGAATACGCTATAGTTTTTCAAAACACAAGGCCGACGCACGGTCTTTGTAGATCGTAACATAAAACATTTAGTAATTTTAAGAACAATTACTGACAAAAAACAAAAGAAGTTTTTAAAAACAATTCAAAATAGTTGAAATATTTGTATACAGTAGGCCTTAATCCGTAATCTGTTTTTTATAGTATTCAAATACAGGATAAGAGAAAGTTGTGATTGCCACACTGTGGCGTTTGCGTTTCTGCAAACGCCATCTTAACTTAAATACTTAGATTACTAAGAAAACCAGAGACTTTAATTGAACAACAAATAAAAGTTTATTGAACCAGATTAATGGGAGGGCGGCCTGGAAAATAGCTCTTAGCTCAGTCAGCGTATTACTAAATCAAAAATATACAAATCAACAATTTAGTTATCTTAAATATCTCACCACAGCAGATAGTCGACGGTGTAGAGACGGTCGCACTCGTACTCCAATACTACGGCTTCACTATGGGACAGAGGATTCCCTTCTGTCCCAGCTTGAAATTTCCGAAAACTAGTAGACACTCACCAACACTCAACACTACTTAACTTCACGCCACTAAATCTCCACTACTCTACTTTTCAATATCTGTCAAACTAAGATTCATCACAACCACTATAATATCCTCCGACATCCACTATACGATCCTCCAACATCCACTATCTACTAAAACCATCTCTATTTTTATACTTCTTCCTACACCCTCCTTTCACTACATTTCAATCCGTACTTTTAAAAATCACTTCTAATTTAACTAAAAATCTAAGTCTCTTAATGCAGCACCCTGCAGACACAAAACTACTCCGACCTCAACCGTCACCGAGTCACTGGCGACGGAGTGATTTTAACCGTCCCCACTTCCTACCTTGCTGGATCCAGCTTAATTAAAACAACTGTGGTGACGTTCTAACGTCTCAACCTCACAACACCAGATTATATATATATATATATATATATATATATCTGCATGCTAACATTATCTAAAAATAATGCAATTAACTGCTTATAAATGTTTGTAAGAAATGGTACAAAACCGTAGAAACAGAGCATTTAAAAAATATATGAAGTAGATTGTTCTTCCGTTTTTTGTTTTTATGATTTACTCCTATAGTATATATTTGACTAGAGAGCGCATCCTTCCTCGAAGAATGTAATCAACATAAAAAAAAAATATCACATGACGAGTACTTTTCAAGTTTTCACCAGTGAAGATCACTCATCACGCCCCTCAAAACACTTTCGGACAAGGGGTGTCAGAGATTTTTCGCTGTGTCATCCAATTATGGACAGATCTGACCATTTCACTCGTCTCGTCACTTGGCCGATGAAAATCATCTTCAATCTCCTTTACCCTTTGAATAAGCAGTGTAGTGTTAAATGCGCTTTTTAGTTAGATATATGTTCCAGACTCTAAAGATTTACTCATTACACGATAGATGTTTGGAAAAGAATTTACTATTTTAATCAATTCTTATTTTTATCCATTGGCTGTAAATTTCGTTGTCAGCTTTGCTTCTGTTTATCTCACAGTAGATGATCATCATATATATTTTTTATGTGTCACTGATAAAGAAGAGTTTATAATATGATGTCTATTTTTAAAATATATAAAGTAATATTATGTGCCCTATTATACTTGCCGAAATCTGGAAATTTTAAATCAGATTTGTCCCCACTATTTTTTAATAGAAGAATGTCGTATTATTTTTTATGATTAAATAAAGTGAAAATTGTTGTAAAAAATTTCTAGTAGTAGGTCTCCCACCGAAAACGCGAGATTTAGCAACTATGATACATTTACAGAGCTGCCAACCAAATCCGGCAAATTGTTAGTACCGCCACTTTTCCTACGCCACTTAATTTTTAGAGTAATTCTCTTCAAATATATTTACAATGAATGAAGAAAACAAATACTATAAAAATTAAGTGGTGTAGAAAAAGGGGCGGTACTAACAATTTGCCGGATTAGGTTGGCAGCTCTGCATTTAAATTCTGTAGCCAATGACATTTTTCTTTGAAAGTTTGATAGTAGTCAAAAAGACAAACATAACATTTTAGAATTCTAACATTTATATGATTCGGTTTTTCCATTTACTTGAATGTAAAATAGAGTATTATATTTTTACAGAAGTCTGCGGCCCTAATGAAGTGTACAGTGATTGTGTAAATCCTTGTAATACTTGTCAGTCAAGGAATGTTACTTGCAATTTCTTGGTTTGTAACAAAGGATGCGATTGTCGACCAGGTTATACACGAAATGATCAGGGGATATGTATTCCAGAAAACCAATGTCCATCAGGTAAAAATGTTTCAATCATTTCTCTTTTATGCCCCGGTGAATATCGGAATGTATCTCTAAGAAAAACAAAAATAAAGCAGAGAAGTCTAACATATGTTTAGTTTAAACTGTTTCAAAGTTTTAAATAGGAACTCCTCATTAACTTAAAATAAGGAAAAAGATAATCTTTAATAGCAAAATTCCTTCGGCAGCTTAAATTGTTTTATAGCTTTTAAAATAATTACACGTTATTTTATTTCTATTACAGACTTTTGAATTTTGAGCGTTACAAGTAAATGTCTCTGTTGTATTTCTTCTTCTTCTTCTTTTTTTTTTTTTTTTAAATAAATTTTTTAATAACTAAGAGAGGTTGCTTTCGGAAGTTTTTTAAAGAGATATGCACAAATTTTATCGAGAAATTTTATTTAAGTTTTAAATAATGTTTCCCCTTTGATTATAATAAACAATTCAAAACACAACATTAAAATATTACGGTGCATGTGCATGCAACATATGCTTGTACCTACCTGTACATACACTATCTACCGATAAGTATTTGGACACTTTCGAATTAAGACGTTTTGTGAAATATCTAAAAAAATTCTTTAGGATTTATCTTGAAATTTTGAGAGTATAAAGACTATGTTATACCTCATATATTTATGCAAAAGTTTTGTCCTAAAGAGAAAAATGAGAACAGTAAAAAATTGAATAAAAGGATACCCCAGGAGGGGAAGCGATGCCCCCAAATGCACAATTTTTTAGTTCCCCATCATACTATAGGTATGGGGAACTTAGGTAATCGCGAAAATTTTCGACCTCGGTTTTTTGACTTTTCTACACGTTTTCAGGTGTGAGGAATCCGAAAATGACAAAATTTCTATGGCGTCTGTCTGTAGCGTGTCTGTTAGTCTGTAAGTCTGTTAGTCTGTTAGTGGGTCAGTCCGTTAGTTTGTTAGTCTGTGTACACGATATCTCAAGAACAAATTGTCGCAGAGAGGTCAGATCAGTTTTAAAATATTACTTTCGACACTGGCAAGAACCCTATTCTTTTGCAACATTCGAATTTAAAAACTTCGTAAGTTATTAAAAATTTACGATTTTCTTAACATGGGAGAATAGGACAAAAATTCACTTAAACGTGCATTAAATGAAAACTTTTTACTGTAAAAATGTCAGACCAGTTTTAAAATATCAGTTTTGATGCCGGAATTAACATCAGTAACTACAAATATGCTACTTTGAAAATTTCGCAAGTTACTGGAAATTTACGAATTTCTTAACATGACAGTATAGGGCAAAATTTCACATAAACGTCAATTTTGAGCGATATTTTCATCGTAAAGATGTCAGACTACTTTTGAAATATTATTTAGGACACTGGCATGAATATTAATTACTATGAATTTTCCAATATAAAGATTTCGTAAGTTATTGGAAATTTACGAATTTCTTAACATGTCAGAATAGAGCAAAATTTCATATAAACGTCAATCTTGAGGGATATTTTCAGCGTAAAGATGTCAAACCACTTTCGAAATATTATTTAGGATACTGGCATGAATATCATAGACTATGATTTTTCCAATTAAAAAAAATTCGTAAATTATTTGGAATTTACGATTTACTTAACATGTCAGAATAAGGCAAAATTGATCATAAACTTCCATTTTGAGGATCCTAAATACATTAGACAACTTCAAAATTAAGTTTATGATATTTGTTTGAACATGATTGAATACAAATATTCTACTAGGAAATTTTCGTAAATTATTCGTAATTTACGATTTTATCAACATAGCGAAATTGTAAATTTTTCATATAAATATGAATTTTGAGGTTTATTGCATTGGAAATAGCAGCATGAAAACTAAACAACAGAATTGACCCTGATAAAATAAATTAATAAATTAGAATAAGATAATTATATCCAAGTGAACGGTGGATAGCCTATTAGGCGGGGATTTCATTCTGTTACTGTATCAAGCTTTGGTCAAATTCATTTCTTGTAACATGATTATAATATCTCTCGCACTAGAAATTTCTGAGAACATAAATATGATGGGGAACTGAGCAGAGTCCACCTATGCCAACTAGTTTTCCTAAATAATTACTACTATTATTAATAATTCGTATTAATTTTACAATCACAGGTTAAGAATAACTCTCATTATGTACATTTATACGAAATTTTGTCCAATACTGCCATGTTAAAAATTTAGAAAAAATACGATCACAGCGCCTCCTGTTGTGCGATTGATCCCCAAATCTAATCAAGGGCCAACTAAATACAGAGTTTGGTTAAATTTTGTTTTAATTACGATTTTTTTCTTTTTTTTTTTTTTTTTTTTTTTTTCGTAAAAAGGAAAAAAAAAAAAAAAAAAAAAAAAAATCGTTAACTTTGTTTTAAATTATCACAGATTTATAGTTCAACCATTCGTTTTAAAGGTATTGACGAGACCGAGACCTTTCGAAAGATACCCATCTTGAAAATTTACTCCCTCGAGGGGGGACTTCCCCCCCAGGGGGGGTTGACGAGGCTCCTACACATACAAAAAATTTTTCCCAGTTGACTATCTCTGTTATAAATAATTCTTGTAAATTTCATAATGATTACTAAAAAATAATTCTCTTTATGTACAAAATTTTGTCCTATATCACCATGTTAAAAATTTAGAAAAAGTGGGATGGCAACGCAACCTGTAAGACAATTTTTACCAAAAGTTGATAGGCACTAATTTATGTCAAGGTGCAACTACATACCAATTTGTATGAAATTCTGTGCTGTATTCCTGAGATACAGTTGCCACAAAATTTTCTCACACACACACAGAGAGAGACAGACAGACATTTTCTAAAAATGGTCAAATCGTGTTCTACAGCTCTCA
>OZ005659.1:168426347-168522347 GCA_963930645.1 Salticus scenicus
AAACGTGTAAATCCATCAAAAACCCGAGGTCGAAAATTTTTACGAATCCAATACTTTCTTCTATTGAATATAGAAGAAAGTAAAAATACTCATAATCACATGCTACAGCAAAAACGCGTTTAGAGCATTAAAATTTACAGGGTGATACAGAACATTTAAATTTTTTTTAAATTTTTTATAGGTCCCCTTTTTCTCTTCAAGACAAAACGTTTGCTGAAATATATGAGGTTTTATATATTCTTTATACTTGCAAAATTTCAATATATATAATTCCTAAAGCATTTTCTTATATATTTCACAAAATGTCTAAATTTGAAAGTGTCCAAATACTTATTGGTAGATAGTGTATTTTTGTGGACGATAATTTAGGTGATGGTCCATACATTAATTATATAATAGAATAAACATAGCAAAAATAAGTATGGACTTGCTGGTCGAAACGTTAAGTAAACCAGCGGAACAGCTTTTACGTGTCCACAAAGGAGACCAGATTCTTTCAGCACAAATGTCGCTAATTTGTAACTCCTAAAATTAGTGAAAGTCTTGTATTATAGACATATAGTGGCTACGCTTTGAACTACTAGGACAGCATGTTACGTGTTCATAGCTGCCAATATTTTAATTT
This sequence comes from Salticus scenicus, assembly GCA_963930645.1. Classification (NCBI taxonomy): domain Eukaryota; kingdom Metazoa; phylum Arthropoda; class Arachnida; order Araneae; family Salticidae; genus Salticus; species Salticus scenicus. Next base: position 168,426,973 of record OZ005659.1, read on the forward strand.
ATTCCGGAGTACTTTTAGTCCCGCGTTTATTCCGCACCACTTTCTTTAAAGAAAAAGTTTCTTCAATACATAACTTAGATAAAATAAGACAAAATACTTTTAAAAAATAAGTGGCACAAATTAGAGGCGGGGCTAAAATTACTCCGGAAAAATTAAAATATTGGCAGCTGTGCGTGTTCTATGATTTAAACATTATTTTCTCCCTGGTATTTGTGTTCTCCTTGGACACAAAAAAAGACACAAGTAAAAAAAAAAAAAAAAAAAAAAAAAAAAGGTAATTTTGATTTTATATGATTGGAAAGTGTATTAACTGCCCCTGCGTACATCATATCTGTAACCTGTTTCGAAAATTATCCACCCGAGAGGCAGTTGTTCAGATTCTTTATAGGCTAGTTAATGCTTTATCCTTATATTTAAGTTAATTTTTCTCGAATACTGCAGTTTTGAGCTGTGTGGCATTTCTTGCGATATGACCACCAGTTTAATAGGTACTTCAAAAGTTAAAATAATTTTGTTAATTTAGTTATTTATCAAACTGGCATAGTACCTATTTCGTAATTTTCTTTAAAATTAAAATAGCTCTGAATGCAATGTTTGCTCTTGATTTAGATCATTGTGGGCCAAATTCTAAATGGAGTAGCTGTGCTTCACGGTGCCCACCCACTTGTAAAAACCCGGATCGTATTTGTGCTCAAGTTTGTGTCGAAGGATGTGTGTGTGATCCAGGATTTATATTAAACGATTTTGGAACTTGTATACCTAAAGATGAATGTCCAAATAATGGTAAGTATGTTAGAAAACCCCTTTTGAAAATGTTGTATTTCAGCCATTTAGAATCAGTTTTTAAGTGTTAACTCATAAATTTTGCTCAAAATTTTAAGGTTCTGATAAAAGATATTATAAAAAACATTCTTATTTTCGTCTTTTATAATAATAATAATAATAAAACTTTCGATTTGACAAAAGATTTACAAAGACGGATCGAAATTCGATTTGCGAAGGTATGAAAAGTATTTGAAATTTTTGAATAAACTGTCTGTTTGTCTATATGTGACACACATTTTATCAGCACTATAATTCAAGAATTAATTCTCAGAAAGCCATAAAATCTTATATTTAGGTGGATCTTGACATAAACTGTTGATTTTTAGATTTTTGTTGATTACTACGCTGCACAGAGAAACATTAGTATTGTGTACTTTATTACTTTTTCATATTACTGCTACAAATATAACCCGGTACATTCCCAAGTGTTTATTTTATTGGTTGCTAAATTTATTTTCTGTGGGGTAAACATTTGAATGTTAAGTTTTCGTTAGAATTAAAAATAGTAAAGCTTTTGAAATGTATTTTAAATAATACAATTTTATAAATCAAGAACTTTCAAATAAAATTACAATGGTCTACTTTTTTAACCCGTTAGCAGTCGCTAGTTGGTCGATTTGCTGCCCATCCTTCAGTGTTGCAAGATTTTTTTATTCAATAGCCACCAAAAGTTTTTAGAAGTGGCATTTGATATATATAAAACGCGAATAAAATCGAAGAAATGTCGATCACATCACTTCTTAAAAATATTGGTGACAGTTAAATAAAAAGTATGCAATCTGTAATAGGTGGTGCTGCCTGTAGCGACTACTAACGGGTTGATTACTTAAACGAAAACGCAACTGCGAAGGAAAAAAAAAAAGATATCGATAAAAAGGAGTCATCAGAAAAATCCGAAGAAATGGAAATTTTATGCACATAACGACACATAATTTTGTATTTCTTTAATCTCATTTGTATTACTCGCCATCATTATATATTATGCCATTCATTGCTGGCGTGGAACTAACGAAGAATAACAACTGAAAAAAAAAATTCTTAATTTATTTTTGCTTAAATTAAACGATGAAAAATGTTCTATGTATGCAGAAATTAAAACAATTTAGTATATTTGTCTAATAAGCTTAAATAGTTGTTGAAGGTTATATAACGCATCTTTTCAAGTCTATTTTTTAAGATACAATAAATTCACGTAGGGACCGAATTCCTCTGTGATCCGCTGGTCCGAGATTAACAAAATATGGATTGGACTAGCCATCAATAAAACACATTGGTTTGCGGAAGCAGTAGCCAGCGTTTTTTACTGTTTACTGTTTCCGAGACTATGAAAAGATGGGTCGAATTAGCAATAAGTAAAACCCAGTGGTCGGCTGGAACAGTAATTAAAGTTTTACAGAGATATTCTGCAATTTACAGATATACTTTTAATTCAATAATTTGAACTATTCAAATATGTTTCCTTTTTAGAAAATGATTTATAATTATTTTACTTTTCTTCTTTTCATTGGTGGGAAAGGAACAGGAAAAGCTAAGAACTCACGAACTGCACTATAACCTTTTCACATTCATAGGTTTTCATTCTCGTTGTTTTATTAAAATAACATGTATTTTCCTGGAAAGTTGTAAAAATCACGCGAATAGCATTTATTTTTAGATTTATTTATCGGTGTGTAATAATAGGAATTGTTATTGAGGATGAGTGGATTAATGTAGAACTAGCGCTGCACAATTGTGTATTAATGGCGGTTTAGAAGTCACCATTAAACGTATTCTCCCTAAACCGGAAAATGGAACGTAATCGGAATGGACACTAGCCGGAATCGAGTCTAAATCCCGATCCGTATGGAAACCTCTATTCTCCCTTCATTGAATTCCGTTTGCGAAATCATTCCGAAGCATTCGAGAGGAAGTGACGTATTTTGAGACGCTCAAATCAATCAGCAGTTAGAGAAAAATCACGCTTGTTAGTAAACAAACAACCACTCGATGGTTGTATTTTCTCATAGATATTTAAAATCGCTCATATTTAGTTCTGCTTAAACAGATATTTCAGAGTGTGTTTGAAAAGAAATATACATCTAAAAATTAAAAAAGTGATCGGTCAAAAAATTACCGTTCCATAAATCGTAATAGTAAAATTTTCATAAAATTTATTCACGACATCACATACTTTATTCCTACTACATATGGATTCGATTGCTTTATAACACTAAAACATGAATATCATCCGAATACAGTATTTGCTGTATAGCATTGCATTTTGAATGTATCATATTACGAGGTTTTATCACACCTAACAATACTTTATCTAATTCTTTCTATTATTGAATTATTCATTTATTAATGTGTATTTCATTTTTATTGTGTACTTAATTTGGGATTTTTACCAATTATTTACCTTTATATTAAAAAAAATTAACAGGAAATTTTTATAATTTTAAAATTGTTTATTGATTTAATGGAGTTCTTTTTTTTTTTAATTATTTCGTTAATTAGTTGAATAATTTTAAATTTATACTCGTTTAAATATGGTGACTGGTTAAACTATTAATATAATAGTTAGCTTACTTGTTATATAATTTTATATTCGAGTAATTTCTTTATCAGAGGTTTTAGTTAATTTGTCATGAAGAAATTTGAAAGAATTTGTTAAAACATATAAGCTGAATTTTTTCAATGTCTTAATTATTCATAGGAAACAGAGTTATTACTAGTATGTCATGATTTGTGGAAAAATATTTTTTATTTTTAATTGTAATTTTTCCAGTCGCAAGTCAAACCTTATACATCCTAAATTAAAAAATTTTCTAGCAATTTTTACAAGAACCTATAAAAATATATGAAAGTCTATAAGAGGTATTCTTTTAAAACATATTTTTACATTCTGCAATATTCATAAAAGAAAGTATTGGATTCATAAAAAACTTCTAGTCTTTGATGGATTTTACATGTTTAAAGGTGTTTCACACATGATTTGACCATTCAGAAACTGGCTGTCTGTGTGTTAGACGTCTGCTGAAGCTTCGTATCTGTGAGAAGAAAACAAATATACACCCCCCCCCCTCCCATACATACACTCTACCTCAATTTACTATTAATTTCATCTCTAATATGTTACGAAATAACATTTATTTAGACTACCTATAAAACTTATGCAGTTAGGGTTGCCAGAAAAAAATGTTAAATTATCTTGTATTTTTAACTTAAAAAAAAAAAAAAAAAAAAAAAAAAAGCAGCTCAGACATTAGTTATTATTATTTTTTTTTTTTCTTTTTAAGGCTATCAGTGAAATGTATTAATGGTTTTTAAAAGATTCGAGATCAGCGGGTCATCAATATTTTAGACTATCTTTTGGAAAAATTGACCACGCTTTGTGTGTTCAGTAAAATAGCTGAATGAAATGTCTCTCACTTGATATGTTCATAAGAAAGAAGGAGCTGGGTTCAATCCTAGGTCAAATTCATCTGAGCAGTTTGGAGTTTTACATGGTTTTCTCTGAAACTTGCATAAATATGGCCTAGAACCCTTGTATAGTCAATCAGTTCCAACCCACACAACACAATCCAGTTTTGCCCTTTACCGTTATTGGATATTACACTGATTGTTCATATCAATTGAAACTTCACAATTTTCTGAATTACCTGTATTTGTACAATCGATTTCATTTAAGAAAATTCTTCTTAAAAGATCATCCCCCATGTCGAAAAGATAGACGCATATTCCGTAAATTCGAAAAGCCTGGATTCCGATTTTTGCTGGGAGAATAACTCTTCTTCGGATTCCCTATCGAAATCTCCCCATTCCGCATGAAATTACGATTCCGAAGGAGGGGAGAATACGGCTCGTATTCCGGCGGCATACATTGCAACTCTGGTTCTCCACGGTGGGGATAAATCCTTCGCTTGGATAGCTCAACGACCTGCACGCGAAATTGAACACTTGCCAATGCTGGAACGATTCGTAAGAACCAAACACCATTTCACTTTCGGTCCATTCACGGGCTAGTGCAGAGAGCCACAGCCCTCCTAAGTACTGACCGAAATCAGTGTTGTTGGGCTTTCATTGCTCTAATGGGAATCGAGTTTAAATAATCGTTTTCCTCAGTAGAGGCGGGTCAAGGTCAGAGACGCTCACCATTACAGTGGTGATTGTATAGTTTTTTGGCGTCCATTTTTTCATCCTGGATTCACGCAGACGAAAGTGCATATTCTTTGTTTATATTTTGTTTAAACGCTCGAATAAAGTCGTTATAAATACTGTATATGTAAAAAAAAAAAAAAAAAAAAAAAAAAAGGATGAGGGGATTGCATCTTTCGTAACCATGACAACAAATGGAAGAGAAGGGAAGACATTTGATTTTCATTCCATCTCTGTTGAAGAAAAATAATTTAGTCTACTACGGAACTATAAATGGACAAATGCAATATAGATATAAAGAACAAATAGATTAATTTTATAACATTACATTTACGTTTGCATTTTCTTTATTTAGAAATTTGTGGACCTAACTCAAAGTTCAGTAACTGCGCTTCATTATGCCCACCGACTTGCAGTAATCGAAATCCTTTTTGTGCTCAAGTTTGTGTCGATGGATGTGTTTGTGATGCTGGATATATAAAGGATGACAAAGGAAACTGTATTCCAGAGAGTCAATGTCCAGGTATTTAAAAATTTATAAATAAAAAACTATTATTTTTTCATTTTGTATAGGAATCAGATTCGCCTCTCTTTGCATGCAACAAGTCTGCTGTGGTTTTATCTGAATAGGGGTGAGAGCACAAAGTGAATCTCATACATTATCAGCTGAATTCTTTCGGTGGCAGCGCAGCCTCAGCAGTCACCTCTTTTCAGAGTATTTATTTACATTTATTTTATTTTATTCATTTTATATTATTTTACTTTTTAGTTCCCCATCATACTATAGGTATGGGGAACTTAGGTAATCGTGAAAATTTTCGACCTCGGTTTTTTGACTTTTTTACACGTTTTCAGGTGTGAAGAATCCGAAAATGACAAAATTTGTATGGTGTCTGTCTGTCTGTAGGGTTTCTGTTAGTGTGTTAGTGGGTTAGTGCGTTAATCCGTTAGTGTATTAGTGTGTTAGTCCGTTCGTTTGCTAGTCTGTGTACACGATAAGAACAAATTGTCGCAGAGAGATCAGATCAGTTTTAAAATATTACTTTCGACACTGGCAAGAACTCTATTCATTTGCAACATCCGAATTAAAAAACTTCGTAAGTTATTAGAAATTTACGATTTTCTTAACATGGGAGAATAGGACAAAAATTCACTTAAACGTGCATTAAATGGAAACTTTTTACTGTAAAAATGTCAGACCAGTTTTAAAATATCAGTTTTGATGCCAGAATGAACATCAGTAACTATAAATATGCTACTTTGAAAATTTCGCAAGTTATTAGAAATTTACGAATTTCTTAACATGGCAGTATAGACTGAAATTTCACATAAACGTCAATTTTGAGAGATATTTTCATCGTAAAGATGTCAGACTACTTTTGAAATATTATACCAAAGCAAGTTTCTTGAACCTCAACGAACCTCCAAAAACCAATTGCCAAGAAAGCGATTATCGCCAAAAGAAGACGCCCTTCACCCAAAAACCGTAGTGATGTTCGCTTAATTTTCTTCCACAGAAAGTATAGGGAATGCGTTCTCTACTTCCTGGTACCACCCCAGGGGTGAACCCCAGACTATCGCCAATAGAATAGACCACTGGGAAGCTCCAGTGTGACGTTAATAAATCTAACCAATTCACTGATATTTAACCCTTTCACTACCAATATAAACTGCCCTCGGAACCAGTACTGCTAGATTAGGGAAATTTTTTATTCAATATCCACCAATAAATTTTAATTACAACGGTTGTGTAATTATTTCGAAGCCATCTTACGAAGAAATTTTCGATGTAATTAGGCGACCGTTACAAATAAAATTTAGTGGTAGGTATTGAATAAACAATTCTCTCAGTCTAAGTAGCACTGCGTGGGACATATGTCCCAGTGGTTGTGAAAGTGTTAAATTTTTAGGCAAAAATGTAGGTACAGGATTTAAGGTAAAATGTAAATTATATTTGAACTTAAATTCCCCTGTTACACTGAAATGTTATATGAATCAAAAATAGCATTGTCATTAAAAAATGTAATTTTTTTTTACAAATATAAATTCACGCTACACCTCGCTAGACATTGAAAAAGATAATAATTAGATTTTTTTTTCGCTCGAAAATTAACTGTAGAATTGTATATTTCATACTTATTAAAACATTCGATATACAATAGCTGTATTTTTGATTAGCTATTAACTGTTATCTTTTTTATCATGTAAGTGTAATTAATTTTATTCTTCAGTGTATTTAAAATTACATTTTATAGTTACTTGTGGACCGAACTCCAAAGCTAGTGACTGTGCTTCTCCATGTCCCCGAAAATGCAATGACGTAAAACCGCGGGCATGCCCAGCTGTCTGTATCAAAGGATGTGTGTGTAATAGGGGTTTCATCGACGATGGTAGTGGAAACTGCATACCGGAAAGTGAATGTCAACGAAATAATTGTAAGTTTTAAAGCTAATAAGATTTTAAGATACATTTTAATACACTGTTACAATGTTCCAAAAATATTTCTTTCCTTTTGCCTACTGCTCTCTAAATGGAAAGATACAACCCATTTTTTTGTCGCTAACTATTAAAAGTATAAAAATAAAATAAAAAATATTGCTGTTATGAATCATAAAATTCTTTTAAAAAATCTTGCTGCTCTATTAACGTAAATTTTTCCGAAAACATGATTATGCCCGACCTCGCTGCAATGGATTTATTTATGAATGAATTGATAATTAAGTTTATAGCGAATAAAATAGGCAGCATGATGTCAGGCTATATTATCATTTACAGCATCTATAGGGCTGATAATAGTCGTTAAAAGAACAAAAAGTGTTATTGTTTTACTTGTTTGAAAGCTTTGCATCTCTTTTTGATGTAGAGAAACTTGATGACAATATAATCAGTCGATGACATCTATGCAATTTAGTAATTCTTAATTAAATCTCAATTTTTATTTATTTTTTTTTTTTTTTCACATAAGAACTTTTATGTATTCTTTTATCAAACAATGGGTTTTTTAATAATTTTACTTTTCTTATTTTAAAATTAGGCTTGATATTAAAATTATGTAAAATGCAATAAGTAACTGTTCAATGAACGATTTTTAGAAACTTAACACTATTGTGTTCTTTTATTTACAGTTTTAAACACAAAAAATATCTTGTATATTGGCTATTTTAAGCCAATGTAATTAGATAAACATTTTCTTTTCTTTTCTTTTTCTTTTTTTTTTTTTTTTTTCCCTCTCTATAAGAATGAAGAATGTGTTGCCAAGAAATTTTTGCATTAGATTCTTAGGTGTTTGGTTCTGTGAAATAGCTTTTCCTAAAGCATTCAAGAGTTTGAAAAAATTACTATTAGCATGCGATAATTAAAAAAAAAAAAATAGTGGGGATTTTTTTTTTTTTTTTTAGAAAAAATGCCTAACCTGAAATTGTAAGCTATTAACTTTTTCTAAATCGTAACACTAAGGCAGGGTAGGGCTATGATGCATATTCAAATCACTGTCTCTTCTAATAAAGATTTACAGGTAGACTAAAATAATACTTGAATTTTTTATTTGTCCATGTTTCATTATGAGCCGGATTTATAAAAATCTCTCTCTCTCTCTCTCTCTATATATATATATATATATATATATATATATAGATAGATAGATATATTAAAAAAATTTTCAAACATTGCAGCAGATTTAAACAAGTATCACATTAAGAACTATGGAAAAAACATGAATAAAGATGACTAAAAATTGAGCAATTTAGTAATAAGCATACAACATCATTACGTTTTCAAGGGCATAGAATGAATGTTTCGTGTAAATAGGGTGATATATAATTTTAAATTATACATTAAAATTATATATTATTTATAAAATTATATTTATAAAATTATTATTTATATATTATTATTATTATTATTAAAATTATTATTATGTTTTATTTAAATTTCTATATAAAGTTTTTGATAATTATTACGAATTGTAAGCATTAACTAATTTTAAAGTTAAAAGTGAAGTATTAAAAGCTATTAGATATTATTATTATTATTATTATTTTTAATGTTAAAATTTGTTTAGATTTAAAATTTTTAATTTAGGATCCATAAAGCAATAACATTTCTTTCTTCCTTTCTTTTTTCTGTTTCTGTTTATTTTTATTTTTCTTTCTTTCTTTTTATTTTTATTTATTTTTTTTTTTTATGTGTGCAATAAGCAAACACAAAATCAAGGATTAGAAGAAATTAGAAATAAGATTTAATTATTGAATTTACTAGAAATTTAGAATAACCACAAAGTCTAGCCTGAAAATAGATAGATTTAACGTTTTCACTTTTATATTTATCATAACATAGATGTTTTATTCTATATAGGAAGTTAATGAGAATATTTTTGTAAATAGTTTTATGCAGACATGATTTGTAATAAGTAAATAGATTACCTTTACGAGAAAATTCTTTTCTCATATCAAAAATATAAAAATCTTTGTTTCTTTTGTCATATATTTTTAAATCTAGAAAGTTTATTTCTTTATTTATCATATCATTTTTAGTTAATGAAAGATTGTTTGGATAATTATCAATGAAAGTGTTAGTATTGCTATCATTAAAGTAAAAAACGATAATATCATCAATATATCTGTGGAACATTAAGTCATTACATAAAGAGAAGTTTCTTTCATAATAATAAAGATATAAATCAGATAATAAACTACTAGCAGAATCACCTTGTGGAATACCTTTAATACTCTGGTAGATATTGTGATTGTATAGAATAAAATTACGATGTAATAGGAAATTTAGTAATGTTTTAAAGTAATGAAGTGATATTTTTCTTTAATACTTTGTTTATGTTCATTAAAAAGGATTATCATAGTGTTATGTAAGTCATGAATGTCTATATGACTTGTTATCATAATCAGAATGAATCATTAAAATCATTAGATGATTATCATAGAATGAATCATTAAAATCAAATGTACGAATGTTTGTAATATGTTTGAAATTTTTAATTCTATGAAGAAGTTGATAATTATTTTTAACACAGTGCTTATTGTCATAGTTTAAATTTAAGTTTTAGATGCCTTTTAAAATTTTTAATAAAAGGTTACAAGGAACATTATTATAAACATTACAACCAATAGTTACAGTGCGAAATTTTACAGGAGTTTTATGAAATTTAGGAATAATAACTATATATGGATATTTGAAATTTTTACATTTGAGTTTTAATAATTTATGAAAGCTTAAATTTTTTTTATTATTACTTTCAGTTATTAAGGTGGTTTACTTAAAAATATAAATATTTAAAATAGAGTTGTCTAAGATCTGTTTATATAACTCTTTACAAATAATGACATAATTATTAGGTGTTTTATCTACATAAGTAATAATTAATTTATTTTGTAAAAGTCTGATAGATTTATTTAAAGTTTTATAGATTTCATCTATAATAATAAATGGAAAGGTTTGTCTGTCTATCTGTCTGTCTGTCTGTCTGTCTGTTCTTTTATACGTTCAGCCCCTATTGAACGCAGAAGTACAAGAATTGACATACGGATGCTCTGGAGCCTTCCCGATGTTTTCCTCGAAACAGAATTCAAAAATCTTAATTAGTTTCGGAGATATTAATTAAAATGTTGACCCATGTCGATCGCAAAAATGACCAAAAATCCTTATTGCTTAAGAAGAGGCATTCTATCAGCATTCAGCAGACAATTTTAACGGCTGTCTCCAACGGAAACAAAACATGTGCAAGTCATTAATGTCACATAATCTTTAACTCTGAGTTAAAAATTGCAAATTCCAAAGTGCTTCAAATTTTCTTTTTCGTACACAACACTTAATATAAAACCTATTCAGCACAAAACCAACCTGCAGTTAAAATTTCATCAATTTTCATTAATAAACAAAGCAGTTACATTTTAATTGCAAATTAAATTTTATTCCAACACTTAAATTTTATTCCAACAATCTATCTTTCAATAGACGATAGGAGTTTCCATAGCAACAAAATACATTTGAAGGAATTAAAAAATACTTTTTCTTTTTCTTTTTACTTCCATTACACGACTACCGTGGTATATATAGGTTTTGGGGAAATAAAAAATATTTATTTTTCTTTTTACTTCCATTAATAAAACTACCGTAGATAATGGAATTACAGATTTCACGTGATTTGCATGTTTTAGAATGTCCTGATTAGGTTTTCTTTTGTATCTCAGCTACTAATTAAAATAATTTCATAAGTAACACATTATTTGAAAGCTTTGTTGATTTGGAATTGAACAGTAGATTACAGAAATTTCTACCGCCAGATATTTTAAAATTTCGATATTTCAAATTCCAATTAAATTATTTTTAATACATCATTCGAAAGATATTTTAAAGTTCTTTTAAATTATCGAAAGTTTTCACCAGATTTACACGTTTTGAGGTCTCCTGAATCAGTTTTCTTTTATATCTCAGTTATTAATTAAAAATATTTCATAAGTAATACATCATTTGAAAGCTTTGTTGACTTGATACACATTTTAAAGTATTTTTACATTATCGAAAATGGAATTCGAGATTTCACCCGATTTACACGTTTTGAGGTGTCCTGATTAGGTTTTCTTTTGTATCTCAGCTACCAATTAAAATAATTTTATAAGTAATACATCATTAGAAAGCTTTTTTGATTTGCAATCGAACAGTGGATTACAGAAATTTCTACCGCCAGATGGCGCTGTAATATTTGCAAATTTCAATATTTCAATTTCTAATTATGATTAAATTATTTTTAATACATCATTCGAAAGATATTTTAAAGTTCTTTTAAATTATCGAAAGTTTTCACTAGATTTACACGTTTTGAGGTCTCCTGAATTAGTTTTCTTTTGTGTCTCAACTCTCAGCTACTAATTAAAATAATTTCATAAGTAATACATCATTAGAAAGCTTTTTTGATTTGGAATCGAACAGTGGAATACAGAAATTTGTACCGCCAGATGGCGCTGTGATATTTTAAAATTTTAAAATTTTAATATTTCAATTTCTACTTATGATTAAATTATTTTTAACACATCATTCGAAAGATATTTTAAAGTTCTTTTAAATTATCGAAAGTTTTCACCAGATTTACACGTTTTGAGGTCTTCTGAATTAGTTTTTATTTTGTGTCTCAGCTACTAATTAAAATAATTTCATAAGTAATACATCATTAGAAAGCTTTTTTAATTTGGAATCGAACAGTGGAATTCAGAAATTTGTACCGCCAGATGGCGCTGTAATATTTTAAAATTTCAATATTTCAATATTTCAATTTCTAATTATGATTAAATTATTTTTAATACATCATTCGAAATATATTTTAAAGTTCTTTTAAACTATCGAAAGTTATCACCAGATTTACACGTTTTGAGGTCTTCTGAATTAGTTTTTTTTTTGTGTCTCAGCTACTAATTAAAATAATTTCATAAGTAATACATCATTAGAAAGCTTTTTTGATTTGGAATCGAACAGTGGAATTCAGAAATTTGTACCGCCAGATGGCGCTGTAATATTTTAAAATTTCAATATTTCAATATTTCAATTTCTAATTATGATTAATTTTTTTTTAATGCATCATTCGAAATATATTTTTAAGTTCTTTTATATTATCGACAGTTTTCACCAGATTTGCACGTTTTGAGGTCTCCTGAATTAGTTTTCTTTTGTATCTCAGCTACTAATTAAAATAATTTCGTAAGTAATACATCATTAGAAAGCTTTTTTGATTTGGAATTGAACAGTGGAATACAGAAATTTGTACCGCCAGATGGCGCTGTAATATTTGCAAATTTCAATATTTCAATTTCTAATTATGATTAAATTATTTTTAATACATCATTCGAAAGATATTTTAAAGTTCTTTTAAATTATCGAAAGTTTTCACTAGATTTACACGTTTTGAGGTCTCCTGAATTAGTTTTCTTTTGTGTCTCAACTCTCAGCTACTAATTAAAATAATTTCATAAGTAATACATCATTAGAAAGCTTTTTTGATTTGGAATCGAACAGTGGAATACAGAAATTTGTACCGCCAGATGGCGCTGTGATATTTTAAAATTTCAAAATTTTAATATTTCAATTTCTAATTATGATTAAATTATTTTTAACACATCATTCGAAAGATATTTTAAAGTTCTTTTAAATTATCGAAAGTTTTCACCAGATTTACACGTTTTGAGGTCTTCTGAATTAGTTTTTTTTTTTTGTGTCTCAGCTACTAATTAAAATAATTTCATAAGTAATACATCATTAGAAAGCTTTTTTGATTTGGAATCGAACAGTGGAATTCAGAAATTTGTACCGCCAGATGGCGCTGTAATATTTTAAAATTTCAATATTTCAATATTTCAATTTCTAATTATGATTAAATTATTTTTAATACATCATTCGAAATATATTTTAAAGTTCTTTTAAACTATCGAAAGTTATCACCAGATTTACACGTTTTGAGGTCTCCTGAATAAGTTTTCTTTTATATCTCAGAAATTAATTAAAAAAATTTCATAAGTAATACATCATTTGAAAGCTTTGTTGACTTGATACACATTTTAAAGTACTTTTACATTATCGAAAATGGAATTCGAGATTTCTAACGATTTACACGTTTTGAGGTGTCCTGATTAGGTTTTCTTTTGTATCTCAGCTACTAATTAAAATAATTTTATAAGTAATACATCATTAGAAAGTTTTTTGATTTGGAATCGAACAGTGGATTACAGAAATTTCTACCGCCAGATGGCGCTGTAATATTTTCAAATTTCAATATTTCAATTTCTAATTATGATTAAATTATTTTTAATACATCATTCGAAAGATATTTTAAAGTTCTTTTAAATTATCGAAAGTTTTCACCAGATTTACACGTTTTGAGGTGTCCTGAAACAGTTTTCTTTTGTATCTCAGCTACTAATTAAAATAATTTCATAAATAATGCATCATAAGAAAGCTTTTTTGATTTGGAATCGAACAGTGGAATACAGAAATTTGTACCGCCAGATGGCGCTGTAATATTTTAAAATTTCAATATTTCAATTTCTAATTATGATTAAATTATTTGTAATACATCATTCGAAAGATATTTTAAAGTTCTTTTAAATTATCGAAAGTTTTCAACAGATTTACACGTTTTGAGGTGTCCTGAATCAGTTTTTTTTTTTTTTTTGTTGTATCTCAGTTATTAATTAAAAAAAGTTCATAAGTAATACATCATTTGAAAGCTTATTTTAGTTGATACACATTTTAAAGTACTTTTACATTATCGAAAATGGAATTCGAGACTTCACCCGATTTACACGTTTTGAGGTGTCCTGATTAGGTTTTCTTTTGTATCTCATCTACTAATTAAAATAATTTCATGAGTAATACATCATTTGAAAGCTTTGTTGATCTGGAATGGAACAATAGATTACAGAAATTTCTACCGCCAGATGGCGCTGTAATATTTTTAAATTTCAATATTTCATATTCTAATTATGATTAAATTATTTCTAATACATCATTCGAAAGATATTTTAAAGTTCTTATACATTATCGAAAGTGGAATTCGAGATTTCACCTGATTTACAATTTAAAGTGTCCTGATCAGGTTTTCTTTTGCATCTCAGCTAATTGAGTAAGACCGTTCAAAATTGGTATATGGAAGTTAATTAGTAGGGGCTGGAACGGTGGGGAAGGAATAGGCGCGCAGCGCGCATGGGTTTGGGACCCGGTGCGAGTTTTTACCCGATGATAAAAGATTTTTTTTTTAAATTTTATTTTCTTAATAATAAAAGTTTGAGTTGAGAAGGAATATGCGTGTACAGCGCACGTATATCCTCAAACGTGCGCGCGCAGCGCGCATGGGTCTGCGCTGCCGGAGGCAATGGCGTCCCGGTGTGAGTTTTTACCCGATGCTAAATGATATATTTTTTAAATCCTTTTCTTGAGAATGAAAGTTTATGAGTAATAACATGGAATTTTGAGAAGTCATAAGGATGGTGAAGGAATACGTGCGCGCAGCGCACAGGTCTACGCTGCCGAAGGCAGTGGGGACCCGGTGCGACATTTTTCCCGATCAGAATTTTTTTTTCTCCTTTTTTATCACATGATTAAAATTAATGCAATTTTGAGAATTCATTAATTATTGTGATTCATTTAAAAATAGTGACCAGCGAAGCGGGCGTAGCCTGCTAGTATTTAATAAATCTAGATTGAATAATAAGCTGATTTTTTAGAAATTTTAAAGCATTAATCTTCCAAATATTGAAATATTCTAAAGGGCAATTCTCTGAAAAATGAAACCAACAATGTCAAAATTTTTTTTTTGAAAATTGTATTTTCTTTTTACTGTTGTTGAAATAGAACATATGTATTAAATAAAAAATGCCAAAATATAAAAAAATATTGAAAAATTAATTTTTTATGAACTTTTGAAATTTAGTAAACTAATTGTGACAAAAATACTGAAATTGGGAGGAAATTTCAAATTCTCATTAAATTATTAGTAATGAAAATTTTAAGTTTTTTGTGTTATAGGAAAACATTATAATGAATGAACATTCAGAAAAAACAATTAAATATATCTATATAATTTTTAAACTGTTTAAATTATTCAATTTTTACTAAGAAGTATGCATGTCCCGTGCATCACGCAAAAAGAGCTACTTATTTGTGTACAAAATTTATTTTTTATTTTTGTTGCTGAAAAATTCTTAAGAACTTTTAAAATGAACCATATTTAAACTACATTAGAAATATTTTTAACAAAACTTTATTTTAATTAACTTTATTTGCTAATATATTATGTCCCGTGCATCACAAAAAGTTTTCAAATTTGAAGTTTCTACATGAATTTACAATTTCTGGGGGAGGAATTTGCTTAATAATGTCTTCGATTGGATAAATAAGTTCATCTGCCTTATCTGGCCATTTCCAATACTGATTTCCACTTTTTACCATAACAGAAATTTTAAAGTTATTTTCATTTATTTTGGCAACAATCATGCCAGGATAACAATCACTTTCATATTTAGCAAAGACCCAAACATTGAGTTGAAGCTTTAAATCTAATTGCATGGAACTTGTTTTGGTCTTGAAATTGTCACATGCATTTTCTTTTAATTGAACCTCTCCATCAGAAACAATTATCACATGTTTTTGCATGATGCTTTGGATGGGTGTGGCATTTTCCATATCTACACAGCTCTTAACGTCCTTTGCTTCAATATAAATAATCTCAGTTTTTAGCATTAGTTTACTTAGTTTACAGTGAGGAAATACAAAATCATTATATTAAATAAAATTATGGTTAAACTCTTCTATTGAGAAAACAGAACTAGTGAAGTGCAGAATTGTTTACATCCTCCTAAAAATTGTGTTGTGCCATTCTATTTATTATTATATATTCTTTCTAAAGTTAGAATTTTTATTTATGAACTTAATATTGACAGTTATGAAATATAAATATGCTAAATACCGCATAAAAAGTTGGTTATAGTTTTGACAAATTATATTTGTCCCGTGCATCACACATCAAATGTCCCGTGCATCACACCCATATTTTTTTTTAGATAATTATAAAAAATAAACAAAATGATAGAATTGTCTGTTCCTTCACATTTTATATCCAACATAGTGTCATTAACACAGATTAGTAGTTTTATGTGTTTATAGCAAGTACATTCAGACAAATATTATTTTGACTGAATGAGTGCAGAAATAATTGATTTTTCTGCGTCCCGTGCATCACGCTAGGTTTTTGTTCATTTATTCTGACAAAATAATTTTTATTTTGAAATATTGTTTTACATTTATGACGTTAACCTTCATTAGCATCAGAAACACCAATTATTTATTTTTTGTATATAATATTAAACCCTATAGAATTAATAATCGGTCAGACAATGTCCCGTGCATCACATGAGAATTGCCCTAAAGATTTGTTATAATCAATTGCAATTTCATGAATAAATAAATCTAAATCTAGAGAAAACTGACTTAAAATTTGATTTATGTTACTTTTTGAAGGAAGTCTAAATTTAGTACCATAATTCATAAGTTTATATAAATAAAGATCATTAACTATACGAAGATCACCAGTAATAATATGTCCATGTGTGGTGTAAACATATTTTTTGTAATTAGGCTCATTACAATAACAAACAATATTGGAGAAAGGTGTATTTTTAGAAAAAATTATTGCAATTAAAGATACGCCGACCTAAAGTAAGAGGATATTTAAAAGATTTGTAGATAGACCCACTTTTAATAGGGAAGACATCATATTCATTATTAATAATAGACTGAAAATTGACATAATTAAAAACAGGATTAGTAAAATTGATAATTAATTGAATATTGTTAGACTTGAAGGAAAGCTTAGTGTAAATTTTTATAGTGAATAATGAAGCTCGATAATGTAAAATACCAAAAAATGTGTCAGAGAATTGTCTAGAATAATTGTATTTCTGAAAATTTTTAAAGTAAATATTAATTAAATGTTTTTTTTTCAATTTTAAAGATAAATTTCGTAATTTCTCACCAATTATAATTTAGATTGTAAGAAGTAGCAAGTTGATCAATTGAATTTTTAATCATATCGCAGTCTAAAGATTTAAATTTGCTTTTCCTAAGGCTACATTTATTTCTAGAAATTTTTTGAAATTGCATTTTAAACGAGAATAAATGTTGTTATAATTATCAAACTTTGTTAATATACACATAATTCTGAATAACATTATAGAATAATTTGGAGGAATATATGTATTTCAGTGATTTGAAACTAAAATATATTTCGTTACTTTTTTATACCAGCTTAAGTAGTGGTAGTATTGGGTTTTAAGGTTGATTATATATTTCAAGAACCTAAGCTTGGGTTGCTCTGTGTGGTAGTCTTTCTAATTGGGTTTTAGCTCGTATACACTCGAGCTTCAGAGAAAACCGCGGAAAGCTCCGAATAGCTAAGCTGACGAGAGCAAACTGGAATCGAAACAGACGCCTCTGTTTTTATCTTAAGAGATAGGATTTTAGAATTTTTCATAGAATCAGAAGAGGATATTTCATTGTTTTGTGGTATTAACTAGATTCAGAAGGGATACCATCATCACATTATCAATTATTAGTAAACAAATTTTTATTTCATGATTGCTATCGGTCATTTGAAACTAACACAATTTTACTAAATACGTCTGTATATTGTTAGAAATTTTATATTTAATTTACAAATTTATTTATTTTTCACAAAGCTGACTGTACTAAAATTGGTGAAGAATATAAATCATGTGGGTCACCATGTGAAGCGACTTGCGTATCAATCCGAAGTCGAAACTTAATAAAGTGTCCTGAAGAATGCAAACCTGGTTGTTTCTGCAAAGATGGCCTCGTCAGAGATTTGGTAACTGGAAATTGTATCAAAGCAAGCGAATGTCCAAATAGTAAGTACAAAATTTAAACTTTATAATATTTTTCATTATTTTACACTGCTGTTTGTAAAAAATGCAACACCAAGAAGGAATGAGAATATCATAATGATATTTATTGAGCACATACATTATAGTAAGAAGAACAATTGATTAAAATTTCAGAAAATTTGGAGTAACATGTACTGAGAAAACAGTACATAAAGCAGCGCCCTCTGTGAGAAATAACAGCACTTATCTGTCTAGGCATTGAATCAAACAGCGATTGGATGACATGTAAGGGTAGAGCACTTCATGAAGCTTCAACACGATGCCACAATTCATCGATCGAAGTTACTGGTGAGTGGTGGGGGGGGGGCAGTCGCTTTTCAACGATTAAACAGTCATTTTCATTGGTGCGAGATCAGGAGAATGCGCTGACCAAAGCAACGGTTGAACACATTATGTATTAAGGATGGTCCGGACTATACTGACAACTTGCGGTCGTGCATTATCCAGCTTAAATGTGGCGCTGCGGAGACCTTGAACATAAAGAGGAGGTGCGGGCGGTCACTCACCAGAAATTTAATGACTGCATTTCAGAGTTCCGGGAATGCGAACAAGAAGTAATCGAGACGTGTATCCAATGGGACCCCATACCATCACTGCATGTGGTAGACAGTGTGACGATCTTGAATCCCAGCTGGCATTGTGCATTATTGACAATGCCGTTAAATACGGATAAGGCAATCTTGATGCTGTAAACAAGATTGTATGATTTTTCTGAAAGGCGACTTAACGCCATCCCTGCGTCCAAGTTTGTCATTAATCACACATTAAAGGCGCCCGTATCAGTGATGCAGTTTTGAGGGTAATCAAAATTTTGGTAGCTGCAAACTGGGTCACCACCTGGAGTGATGGTATGTGGTACGATTGGATACACGTCTCGATCACCTCTTGTTTTGATTCCCGCCACTCTGAATACCAGCCATTACATTTCTGACGAGTTAAGGCCCTTCGCTGTGCCCTAAATTCAAGGCCTACGAAACGCAATACTTAAGCAGGACAATGCACGACCGCAAGTTGTAAATATTGTCCGGATCATCCTTGATGCAGGATATGTTCGACTGTTGCTCTGGCCAGTGCGTTCTTCTGATCTTGCACCAATGAAAATGACTGTTTAATCGTTGAAAAGCGACTGGCCCCCACCATTCACCAGTAACTACGATCGATGAATTATGGCATCGTGTTGAAACTTCATGAAGTGCTTTACCCTTACATGTCATCCAATCGCTATTTGATTCAATGCCTAGGCAGATAAATGGAGTTATTGCTCACAGAGGTTGCTGCTTTATATCCTGCTTTCTCAGTACATATTACTCCAAATTTCCTGAAATTTTAACCAATTGTTCTTCTTACTATAATGTATGAGCCCAATAAATATCATTATGATATTCGTATTCCTTCATGGTGTTGCATTTTTTACAAACAGCAATTTATAAGAAGGTTCTAAGAATTTGAATTGAATGTGATTTGAACATGCATTTAAGATCCTATCTAAACTTATTCTTAATACTCTCAATTTATCTGAAAAATACAAAGATCTTTAAGTACCAACATAGAAGGTCATTAATTTAACTGAACGTTTTCAACCACTCTTTTGTAGAAACTGAAATACATCGAAACTTGTTTTAATGCGAAGAATATGGACCGTACGAAAACAAACGCAATAAACAAATTCTGAAAATTCATAAACAGCTATAAAATGTATTGTTTACATCATTTTTATAATAATAATAATATGCTGTATAGGAACCACATAAAAATGTTCCAATTAGGAAATAACTCAAAATCTCAAGATGTAGCTTGGAATTGGTTTTCTCTCTGTGTTCTCGCTGATTTTTGCTTGGTATTTTTCACGATCTTCACGTGTGTTATAATTAATTCTCATAGCTGCCAACCCAATCCTGAGTTTTGTTAGCATTCGCCCCTTTTTTCCGTACCATTAAATTTTTATAGTAATTCTCTTCACATGCATTTACGATGAAATAAGAAGAAAAGTACTCTAAAAAAAATCTGGTATGAAACACCCACAAGACTTTCATTACCCACTGTTACACGTATTATATGCATTTTTAGGAGATATTATATCCATTTTTTTAATATTTCCAGTAAGAGAAACTTGATACGCGTATACAGACATATAAAACAGAGTTTACGTAGCAAGTTAAAAAATGAGGGGGAAAAAAGTTATTTTTTTAAGTACCAATTTCCGAGATCTAAAACTGACCTACTTAATCAGGATGGCCGTTAATATTCCTGTAATAGCAACGTAATACATGAGAAAGACTATCTAAAATGGATTAATGAAACAATTTTCAAGAAAATCGTAAGAACCATTTTTGAGATACCAACTTTTACCAAAACTTGGTATACTCAGTTATTGACCGGAAAACAATAATTACATACAAAAGGATATTTAAAAGGTGGTTAATATGGTGAGTTTGAAAAAAAAAATCCGTACAGCTATTTTAAAGGAACGCACTTGCGAGACCTGAAGTTGGTCTATTTATACAGGACGCCTGTCAATTTTCCTGAACTAACCAACTATAACATTCGAAAGGGCATCTAATATAGTGTATAGTAACTTTGAAGAAAATCGTCAGAGCCGTTTTTGAGATACGGACTTACGGTCCCATTTCCGGTTTCCGATGATCCACTTCCGGTTTTCCAATTTTCACCAAAATTTGGAAATTTCATCTGTACACCAGACACATACATACATACGCACATACTGACCAATTGCCAAAAACTAGTTTTTTGGACTCAGGAGGCCTTAAAACGTGTAAATCAGATGAAAACTCGATATCGAATTTTTGGACTGAATACAATACTTCCATTACCTACGGTAGTAGGTAATGGAAGTAAAAAAGACTGGCGTGAAAAAAAAGCAGGTACTAAAAATCGTCCGGATTATTTATTAGGATGTTGGCAGCTCTGAATTCCTCTATTTCTTCAAGAACCTCCCATAAACATTAGAAAAAATATAAGGAACATAAAAAATAAATACATTTTTATGCTTTTTAAGATCCAAATAGCTTTTTCGACTACTATGTACATGTACCAGTGGTTTACTAAAGTATCACTTCACAAAATCCTCACTAATTACTATGATGAGGTGATATGCGTAATTTTTATAGCATATATCTATAAAAAAAAATCTCTTAATTTATTAAAAAATATGTTCATTTTTCATCTGTTTCATAACGCGCTAGATAAAGGGTTAACAGCAGCTGGGCAAAAACTTTTATATCCTCATGAGAAGTGATTACATAAAATTTGCTTAACATAAAATAAATATACTAATGCTTAGAACTCACTATTTAAGGCACCATTCTAAATATAATTCTTAATATTTAAAATACAAATAGCTTTAATATTCTAAAATATTATTATGTATAATATATTTTCATTAAAAAGTAACATTTTTGGTAATTACACATTTAGAGATTTAATTATTGATTTTTATTACTAGTCAACAATTGCTTTCTTATTTTCTCATATTTGATAAATTTGTTAAAACATAATATCTTATATACCCAATTAAACGTATTTCCAGATGGATTTTGCTCCAAACCCGGAGAAATTTACAAGAGTTGTGGTTCCCCCTGTGAAGCTACATGTGCAAATCTTCGTTTCCACATCCTTATAAAGTGTCCGAAAAAATGCAAAGCTGGATGTTTCTGTAGGGATGGGCTTGTGCGCGATTCAAACAATAATTGTGTGGAACCAAGTCAGTGTCAGAACAGTAAGTTAAATTTGTATTATTAAAAAATATACCAAAAATATTAATTTATTTGTTATGATCACTGATAAATTTGTAGCTATTCAAAACTCAACATGAGTTCACACGTTAGAATTACTTTTTGGTTGGATTTAAAAATAAAATTATATGAAGTATTCTAGACCTGCCAATTATGCTAATTTATCCGTGATAGCATTAGACCCTACCTTTTTTTCACACCAATAAATTTGTAGAATAATATTCTGCAGTGTGTACTCACGAATAAATGAGAAGACTATTACTCTGCAAATGTACTGGGGTGAAAAAAAGACGGAACCCAATACTATTGAGGATAAATTAGCATAATTGGCTGTTCTGCTATTCTACAAGGACTACTGGAGCAGTTGGGAATGGTTTTTCTGTGCACATGACAAAGTTTATAGAACGTGTAAATATCACGTACAAAATTTAGCTTAGGGACTTATTAGTAGGTGATAAAATAAAGTAGAATTCAAACAGAGCACTAGACCTCAATTCCCAAATCTGATTCGATTTTCAGCTGATTAGAATTAGCTATATGAGCGGTAGTATTTTATAAACCAATCTTTTAGTACTGGTTCCCCTAAGTTGTGGACCTTATCAAAGGAAAAGTTCATTTACTTTCACCAAGATTAAAAATTACGAGATCAGGTTCCAGTCATTTAAATACATATTATCTGGTGTTTACATGTATATCTCAATGGTCAAGTTCTTATTTTCAAAATAAGACATTAAAATTGTTCATGTTTAATAAAGAATAAATAGATATCGTTAAAAAATATACATTATAAGTCGGTAATTATAAATTAGTCAAACAAAGTCTAGATCAAGGCCCGAAATTTCAACTCAGATTACACTCGCCGAAAAAAAAGTTTAACTCGCCACAAAATAAGGTTCTCATTTTTTTACTTTCCGAACACTATAGTGAGGAAAGTATTGTAATCATGTCAAAAATCCGAATTCGAGATTTTGATGTTTCTATACGTTTTGAGGTCCCCTGAGTCCGTTTTCACTATTTTTACGATGATGTATGTATGTGTGTGTGTATGTGTGTATGTGTGTATGTGTGTATGTGTGTATGTTTGTGAACACGCTAGCGTCTAAAGGCTTTGTTCGATTAACCTGAAAGTTGGTACGTATATTGTAAGTCACCATAGTACGAACCCTATAGATTTTGGTGAATCTAGCACTTATAGTTTTTTTACAGGGACACAAAGAAAAATTCTTTATCATTATGGCCTATGGGACCAAAATCTTAAAAGTGCGATAGCATCTAAACGCCTTATTCAATTGAGCAAAAATTTTATACCCATATTATAGGTCACAGATACTCAATCTGTATAGATTTTGGAGAATCTAGCACTTATAGTTTTTTTACAGGGACACAAAGAAAAATTCTTTATCATTAAGGCCAATGGGGCCAAATTTTTAAAAGTGTGATAGCGTCTAAACGCCTTATTAATCTGAGCAAAAAAATTGTACACATGTTATAGGTCGCATTTGCACCAACTGTATAGATTTTGGTGAATCTAGCACTACAGTTTTTTTACAGGGACACAAAGAAAAATTCTTTATCATTATGGCCTATGAGACCAAATTTTTAAAAGTGCGATAGCATCTAAACGCCTTATTCAATTGAGCTGAAAATTTGTATGAATATTATAAATCACTGTTGCACTAACTATAAGCATTTTGGTGAATCTAGCATCAATAGATTTTTACAGGGACAAAACGAAAAATTCTTTATCATTATGATCTAAGGGCTCAAAGTTCAGTAGCGTTAAATAAAACCTCGTGTGATATATGGAGAAAAAAACACTCTATTATGGTTTTCTCTCTTTTGTTTGTTTAGCAATTCCTCTTTCTTTATTTTATCTACAAAACTGTTAGTTACTCAATGTTCGGAAAGTCGAGTGGAGTCACTCCAGATTTTTTTTTTTTATTTTACATATTTTGGGTTTTTTTCTTTTTCCTAACTATTTGAAAGCCTTTTACAAATATGTCTAAAATTATATATATTAAAAGTGTGTCGTATATCATCATGTTTCATAATCATTTATAATTAAAAATCATTATGATGTATTTTATTTAAAATTTGATAAATATCTAATAACATAAATGCAAAGAGTCATTAAAAAAAAAAAAAAAAAAAAAAAGAATGTCAAACAATATCCTGTTAAATTTTTTTATTATGAAAGATTTAGCTTCCTTATTTATCTATTTATTTACTTAACTTTTTATATTAGAAATACCTTTTTCGTCCGTTTTATTTTTGTAATCAGACGGAATGTCGATGTGTATAACTTGATCATTGTTCTCATTTGAAGTATTCATTTCGGAATAACTCTTTCGATAAAATCGTTACTTACAAATCATTACAAGTGCAAACCATTGGCGTTGGTAAAAACTGGAAAATATGAACTGTATTTTGAACATTATTCAACAAAATAAACATAGGCAGGCTCTTTAAAAGGCTCGGGCTTAATTTTATGTGACAATATTGCATAGGCAAACTTTCGCATATCTCTTCTCTCGGATAGTGGGCGACGGGCAAAGAGGCTCTCTGCTCGTCCATTCTCACTCTGTTTGAAGAAATAATAGTGGAAGAAACGAAACTGCCGAAGAGATCAAAACGTTTATGTATGCACCAAGCATTTTTCCTTTCCCAGGCTGGGGCAATCTCGGGCAGCGCACACACAGACTCGGCTCTCCGAGAATCTAAAACGGAGAGGTTAAATATGAGGTTATAAGATGGCAAGATTTTGCCATATTTAAATCTATAAAAAGAATGTTTTCTGTGACCGTATCGTGTAAGAATTCTATCTATAACTAGATCAAGTTTTACTCGCCACAGTAAAATTTTCACTCGCCAATGGCGAACTGGAGAGCGGAAATTTCGCGCCCTGGTCTAGATAAATGTCAAAATTGAAAGAGAGCATAAATGGAATAATCCTTTCTCACAAATATTGATTTGTAAGTTATCAGGCGTAGTTATCACTTTGAATTTCTGATCTGCGTTTGATACTTAGCTATAGGAACTGTTCTGAATTTATTAGAATATTCGCCTTCGTCAAATGTTTAAATGTACGTCAAAAACATAATTTCATATTGGATTTTAATAATCTAACAATACTAATGCAGTTTTATGTAAGTAAATAGCCATTTATCACAGTAATTAAATATTTCGTTTGGGTTTCTTATAATATGGAAGTAACAAAAAGTTGTTCACGTTCTTCTTCATTATATGTTTTATTAGAATCAAATAATACTTAACTATAGGAACTGTTCTGAATTTATTAGAATATTCGCCTTCTTCAAAGGTTTAAAAGTGCGTCAAAAACATAATTTCATATTGGATTTTAATAATCTAACAATACTAATGCAGTTTTATGTAAGGAAATAGCCATTTATCACAGTAATTAAATATTTCGTTTGGGTTTCTTATAATATGGAAGTAACAAAAAGTTGTTCACGTTCTTCTTCATTATATGTTTTATTAGAATCAAATAATACTTAACTATAGGAACTGTTCTGAATTTATTAGAATATTCTCCTTCTTCAAAGGTTTAAAAGTACGTCAAAAACATAATTTCATATTGGATTTTAGTAATCTAACAATACTAATGCAGTTTTATGTAAGGAAATAGCCATTTATCACAGTAATTAAATATTTCGTTTGGGTTTCTTATAATATGGAAGTAACAAAAAGTTGTTTACGTTCTTCTTTATTAATTGTTTTATTAGAACCAAACAATTTTTAATCATCATACTTATGATTAAATAAGTACCCATTTACTTTTATTTCCTTATAATGGAATAAGCATTTGTAATGTTTTGTATTAAATAGATTCATTTTACATTTACAAAATGGGGATTCTCTGATTGTTATAGTTTTCTTAAACAGTAATATTCATTGAGGTCCGTGGAATTTTTAAATTATTAATTTAGTGGCCCGTGGGATTTTAAATTGTAAATTTAGTGGTTCGTGAAGTCTAAAAGATTGCAGACCGCTGGTCTAGATGTTCATTGCAGCTGACAGAGACAGAAGTTAGAACATCCATTTTGTGATAACCAGTTGTTTTTCCTTTCTAACACCGTTTCGTTAGGTCACAGAGTAAGAAATCACGAACAAACAAATATGCTTTTTAAGCATTTTCTTCTTAGCATTCATGCCTGTAAAGTGCGTTTTGTACTAAATCGATGACTCTCTACATCTTTGTAGATTACTTTTTCGCACAGTTCGTACCGTTTTCGAGATAGAAACGATAAATCCACTGTTTTCTACCAGGTGGCTATGCAAGGGATACCATTTAGTAGCGCATAGTCAGTTTACTACACCTAAATACCCTTTATATGACGATAGTTTCTGTCATTTCGCAGTTAAAAAGGTGGTATATAGGACTTTATTGGGCGCCCTGTATATATACATATATCTGAAAATTCATGACGATTCTTCATTCAGTGAAAAGTAATGGCTCCTGTAAAGCATAATGTAAACAAATGTTTTCACTGCACACACACAGAGAAAAACAATTATCGTTTTTCTTAATTTTACAAGTTTTTGTACTGATGATTTAATTATATTCTTTCCTCTAAACACCTTATCTGTCCCAGAACATGATCACAATGTATAAAGTTTTGCTACTTTTCTGAAACAACATCATATATATTTTATCTTAAAAATTTTAATTGGAATTTCTAGAGCACTATTAAGCAATTTTCTTACAGAAACTCAAAATTAAACAGTAATTCTTATTAGAGATGTTTCTAATGAGAATATTTATTTTTCAGGTATTTGTGGTAAAGACGAAGAACATCTGGAATGCGGTACTGTTTGCCAGCGTACATGTGAAAACAAAAATCCTGTTTGTACATTGCAGTGCAAAACGGGGTGCTTTTGCAAAAAAGGTTTTATTAGAGAAAACAGTAACGGCAAATGTATTCCAGAATCACAATGTCCAACTGGTATGCATTCGATTTCTTATCTGTGCTGCTGACTAATCTAATAGTATTTCATTCTCTTTAGTCTTGAATATTTTTGCATTCTTATTCTCCGTTATATCCCTTTCAATACTTGGTCTCTGATGAACTAAACATTCCCTTTCTAAATACTGAAAATATGGGGTAAAAAGTTTTAAAATTAGTTTAGAAATTACTTTTAACCTTCTTTATCAATAACACACACACACGCACGCAAAAAAACGTACTACAAAAATAGATTATTAATTAATTAAAGTTATTCTAAGAACATTTCATTTTTCGTATCATGCTATCATATCATACTAACGATATCCTAATTATATTCCGTAGTATTGTTAGTCGCTCCCTTTTTTTCACACCAGTAAATTTAAAGAGTATTATTTTTCAAATTCAATTAGATTAAATAAGAAGAAAAATACTATAAAAATAAACTGTTGTGGAGAAAAAGGCAGGGCTAACAATACTACGTCATATTAACACTTTCGCGATTGCATGTTTTTCGTCTTTTTTTACAGTAAGGTCTGCCTGTGGGCGTTATTCTCCCTTCTTACAATATTTCAGAACAAAATTCTGCTTATTCACATTTATATTATTAATGATTTATGTTATACATTATAGTTATACTCTTTCTAATCACAGCATTAGCATAGCATCCATAGTATATTCATAGTACAAAAACAAGTAATATAAAAGAAATTTTTTAAAAATGAATTCCTACTTACAAACACTATCCAAAGAGTTTTTTTTAATAATTTTGAATTAGGAAATAAAAAGCGCGCCTGCAAAATGAAATAAAAATAATTATAAGATAAAAAAAACTTTTTATATATCACGTTTTAAATTTTCTGATGAATCATAGAGCTTTTATCAATGTGCATAAAATTGTCATAATGATGTCAATTTTTGTGAGACGCATAATTTAACTTTTTATAATTTTTTAATGTTCACGTTTAATTAACTGCTTGCTCTCGAAGCTTTTTTCGCACGGGTAAACCAACATTTCGAACCTATTTTACAGATACTTGTTCATGTGCATATAAAACTTCCTAATTTTTTCATTTGAACATTATTGGTGGATATAAGATATATAGTAACTTAATTGGTCATAGCGCCTCTCGAGCGACGTTCGAGTTGAAGCAATGAATATAATGTCGCTTGAGAGGCGACGTTCGAGAGCAAACGGTTAAATGTGTTTATTTTTATGTCGAATGAAAATGAACTCGTAAATTTTTTCTGGCAACAATTAAATTATAGCTAATATTTTACTGGCTATTTTGACGCTATTAGGATATTATTATTTTCATATTTTAATTAATTATAAAAAAAAAACTAATAAAAAATTCGAAAATTGGACTTCGAAGTATTGTGTTGTCACCGTGTTCTGAGCAATCCTGAAAGTTTCAAATTTCTAGCTAGTCGGGAAGTTAGTTAAAAATCGAGTGCAAGATTTGTACAAGATACAGACAGAGTGTGAACTAATAGTAGGAATTTAATGAATATTGTGTATACTTTTAAGAAATAAATAACATACAAATTGCGAAAGAAACGTCCGCTGGTGGAGTTAGAGATTTTCAAATGACGTGAATTTACGTCAGCGATCGCGAAAGTGTTAATTAGAATGTTGGCAGGTATGGATCGCATTAAAAAAAAATGATATGCATTCAAATGGTCGTACGAAATGAGTGAGACTGAAATGTTTCAAAGACATCAGGCCAAATTGACCAAGGACCGAAATTTTAACGGGACCGAAACGACAGGACCAAAATGTCCTGCTTCGATTAAAAAACTTTTATGGTATAACGGCTCAAAAAGTTATTACATAATGAGCTATGTGCAGTAAATTCATTAATATAATAATAATGTTTTTGAAATGAGCTGAAATTATTTTTTTAACTCGTAATAATAATTATAACAATAATAATAAAAAGATGTGGCTATAGTAGTCGGTTGGCATCGATTTTAATGGTTTGAATTTAGTTTTACTTTAAATAACATATTATATAAATCTATAATGGCTGAATTCTAATCATTCATTTACGAACTTGATATTATTACGTGATAAAAATTTTATATTAGCAATTTCTGGATTCCATTTTTTTTTTTTTTTTTTTTTTTTTTTTTAGAATGTAGTGAAACTCACATATTATTATTATCATTATTATCATTATCACCATTATTAATTAGTTAATTTTTACATATTACAGAAAAATGTAAAAAAGATGAAGAATATTACCAAAATAAACCAGATTGCAAAAATACTTGTGAAAATTACAACAATAATGCAGTTTTATGTCCTATTGGCCAACCCGGATGCTTCTGTAAAAAAGGATTAGTTAAAAGAAAGGATGGGAAATGTGTGAGACCTGAAGATTGTTTACAACCAGGTAAATTAGAAAACAGTCAATAAAAAAGTATTGTTTCTTTATTTGTGTGTTTTTAGTTGATAATTATATGTAAAGAAATGAAACATTTTCGGGCTTCAGATATTACTTTTTTCTAAATGTTTACGTACGAACGCATTGCATTATAAAACTTTTCGATTTTGGATGAATACGCGTTCTGAGATGTCCTAAGCATGATTTGGCTATTCTTTGAAAATTTCTGTGTGTGTTTATCAGAAATTTTGTGGCAGTTCTAGCTCAATGATTAATGCACAGAGTTTCATAAAAGTTTACATTTAGTTGGATTTTGACATGAATTTGTACCTATCAACTTTTAGTGTTAATTGCCCCACACATGCGGCGGCTATCCTGTTATCTCTGCCATTTACGCGTAGGCTATTTTAAGCTTCTATCGTGTATAAATATACCAAACTTTATATGTAAGATGGTCATTATGAAAAGGAATATTGACTTCATTTAGGAGCATAACGTCCAAAAGGGGAGGTGTGGACTGCTATTACTTATCTTCTGCAATTTTTAATATATCAGCATTTGTTGGTCAAAATTGCACCAAAGTAGAAATGCGAAATCTTCATTGTGAGAAGTTCGGATTAAATATTTGTTCGTGTTATTGGGTTAAATAGAACGAGGCAAAAGAAAGTCTTGTGAGGGCAACAGCCTATTGGTTTCCATCATGTGGTAATTCACTCGATTATTAATAGCATATTTATATTCAAATTGATTTCTATTGCCTCTAATGAGAGATTGAAGAATTGGAAGTATTGTTAATTTATCTTGTACATTCACTAAAGTATTATACTGTTCACAGAGCACTGGATGACCCGAGAATTTGAATAGCGGTAAAAATACATTGTCATTCCTATTTTTTATTTTTTAAGCTTTTCACACATAGTACTTTTTTTTTTTTTAATTATGATTAGCTGTTAGTAAAACTAACACATGCGAAATAAAAAAAAAATCGATGCATAATGATTTAACGAACACGAGACGAATAGCAAAGAGTAAACACCGCTAATGAAAGGGCGATAACAAAAGAATTTTAGGCAAAGCTGTAGCAATAAAATAATTTCGGTGGGGTTCAAACTTTAGTATACATATTGTGAAAAGTTAAAATGAAATATACTAACTCAAAAATTTCGACAATTCTGAAAAATTTCGGCTTAATGTGGGAGGGGGGAGGTCTTGGATATGACCTTGATTCTGGGTAATTTTCGAATCATATCCTTGATGATTCTGGGATGGATTTTACAGGAAAATGACCATACTCTTCACTCTCTTTTTACCCGTGTTGGAGTGTCTGGTCAACCCAGGAAAGCTTTTTTGGGGTACGACCCGGTGGAACATATTTGCATGGTGATTTACTTGACTAGAACTCATAGTAAAGTTAGGATTTGCATCTTCAATACTTTCCTGTTTTAATGGCCGCAATGTTTATTATGATAATTCCAAAGAGAGGCAACCCTAAAAAATAATTCAAATAATTTTGGTGAATTCAAATTGTAAAGTATTTAAACAAATTTAAGTCATGAGTAATTAAAATATTAAACAGCTAAAATAGTTATGATAAATTAAGACATTTTCATCTTTATACTTGTTTGAGGATTAAAACTTTACAGTAATATATGTTAAAATTAGGATTTTTGGTATCTTCCTGCTTTAACGGCTACGATGTTCATTACGATATCATCAAACGAACGGGCAATCCCAATAAAAATAGATCAAATAATTACGAGGAATTAAAATAATGAACTATTTAAATAAATTTATGTTATTAATAATTTAAATATTAAATAAATCAAATAATTACGATGCATAAAAATAATAAGTTATTTAAATAAATTTAAATTGTAAAAAAAAATATTGAATAGTTAAAAGAATTATAATAAAATTATAATAAATAAAGGTATTTTTACTTGTCTCTCGTTTCATGTTATTGTAAAACAAGTGTGGCCGTTAAAATGAGAATATAACGTCTATCAAACGTCAAAACGTAAATAAAATAGCATAACATGTTGTATTAATGATGTCATATATAACTTTATAAAATAACATATCTCAATTTCAATGTCTACAAATACCGTACAATTTGGGAAAAGAATGAAAAATATGATCAAAGAAGTGTTCAGAAAATGACCAGTTTAAATCAAAAATTAATTAAAGCTTTCATATTTGACTTACTGAAAATTATTTTTCTTGTATAGATAAATAAATATCAATATTTAATTCTATCAAATTTTTAATGTTTAAATTAAGTTTGGTTTTAAGAATGGCTTCAAAATTATTGAAACGCAGTTTTATTTATTACCATTACTGTGATCCCTAAATCTGGTGTTTTTGCTATCCAGCTACTCAGATCATACTTTCCCTGTTTTTATAAAAAAAAAAATGTTGTGGCATAATAACACTGGTCTACAGTGGTTCGGTAACAACGGTCAAACTATTAATTTTATTATTAATTCCAATTTTTATTTAAATATCTGCAAGTAAAAATGTCTCACCATGTCACATTTTTCTGTTAGAGTATCAGAAAATGGCAATTTTTACGCTTTTGTATCATTTTTACAGTATCACAGGTGGTAACCCTTCCTGCTGGCAACCCAGAGTCCTGGCAACTCAGACTCAGAATCCCGGCAACCATGTTTGTTCCATTTTTTGTTAAAGTATCAGAAAATGGCAAATTTCACTATTTTTTTTTATGATTTTTACAATACAGTCGATAGCAAAAGTATCCGAGCACTAGCCAATAATTCCGATGTCAAAAAAGTACATTTAATACTATTTTGTTAAATAAACCCTTGTCGAATCATGTTCTTAGACTGACTAAGAACATGACTCGACAAGGATTTATTTAACAAAGCAGTATTAAGTGTACTTTTTTTAGACAGGGATTATTGCTAGTGCTGAGATACTTTTGCTGCCGACTGTATCACACATGGTAAGCTTTCGTGCTATCAACCCTGCCTCCTGGCCATCCTCTCTGCTGGCAACACCTGTTTGGCAACCCTGTATTCGTACCTTATCTGTTTTTTTTTTTTTTTTTTTTTTTTCTGGTATTCCAGTTAACAGATATTCTTTGTTAAGTATGATTGTGCTGTTTTATAGTTAAAGTTTCATGTTCAAAATTGCAAGTTTTCAGTGTAGAAATTGTAAAACCGTACCCGAAAAGTTTTGCTGTATTTGTGACCTATTCATATTAAAATCACAAGGTAGACATTTAACACAAGACGTTAAAAAGCCTATTTTTTGTATTTTGGTTTTAAAATAACAAATAATAACAATTCAATCATTTAGTGTATTTTCCATGTTTTTATGTTCTACTTAGTCTACAATATGTACATTATCCCCATAGTAACAGTATTCCATGCTAAATTAATAATATTGATAGTAATAATGCATGCCTTCTAAAGACTTTTGTACATTACTTCCAGTACAGATTAAATAATCATAACAAAAAAACTGTACGTGTTACAGATTTTTCACTATTATTTTTTAATTCTGCATTACAGAATTAGTTGAAAATAGCTAATTTCATTTCTGTTACCCCCCCCCCCCTCCCAAATTTTTTTTTTTTGTCGACTAGTGTAATTTATTAGTACGAAAGGACTATTGCTTTCATTCCCACAGTTAGCGTTGTCAAGTTTTCTGTGTTTTACTTTCATCTTGATTACGCCAGGATGTCCGCCAGTATCAAATTTTTTCATTTAATCTTTTTCCTTATCTTGTCCAAATTGTAAAAACTTTTACATATATGAAAATTGACTATTAACTACAAGATAGGCAAGCATTAAAATAATTAAATTAAATAAGATCTTCTATTTCTGAGTGAAAAGTACAAAACATTCAAAAATAAATAAGTAAGTAAATAAAAAATAATAATAAATGTTCGAATCATTTTCTTACACGCGTCTTAAATATTACTCCTGATGTCAGTTTCATTAACTGAAGTTTTTGTAAACAAAATCATGGAGTAAATTATTTTTCACACAAGTAAATAAATAAATAAATTTAAAATCAGAACTAAAATTATCAATTCAATCAGAACTATCAACAATTCAAAGGACTTGCATAAACTTTGTCACGTACAAAATAGTCCTGCCGAACTCAATTAAGTTTCTTTTCAGAATTTCTTTCTTTTTTATTTTCTTCTACATTCAATCGAAGAAAGTATTGGTTTCATAAAAAACTTTGACTTCCGGTTTTTGACGTATTTGCATGTTTTGAGAGATCTAGAACATGATTTGACCATTTATAGAAAACATCTGTCTATCTCTCTCTGCGTGTGTGCGACAAATATTTGTGGCGACTATTTCTCTGGAACTACTGCACAGAATTGCATATGACTTTATCTGCAGGTGCACTTTTAGATAAATTATTGCCATTTAAATTTTGGTACTAATCACGGAACAAGTAACGCTGCTATACTGCGATTTCTTCAATTTCAAGGAAGGCTATATTTCGAGAATTGCTACTCATAATTGCGTATAAATTTATATTTGGATGTGCTTTGATATCAATTAGTGTCTGTAAATTTTGGCGTAAATCACTGAACTGATGGTGCTGCTATACAACAATTTCCACAATTTAAGAGAAGGCTATATCTCACGTTCTATTTTGTATAGTCGAACGAAATTTCTTGATATGTGAGAAGGCCATTATGAGACAGTATGTTGATTAAATTTGGGTGTATATGGGGTGAAAGGTGGCGCTTTTGCGCTGCAATTTACCCGTGAATGAAAGGGATAAATCTTAATTTCTATGCCATATAACTACACGAAACTTGATATATGAGATAACCTATATGAAAACGAATGCTTACTTAATTTAGGTGTATATAGGCTTACAGGTGGAGCTGTTATCGGCTAAAGGTGGAGCTGCTATCGGCTAAAGGTGGAGCTGCTATGGGCTAAAGGTGGAGCTGCTATCGGCTAAAAATGGAGCTGCTATTTCACATGACTGTGCTATGTCAAATCATCTGTTGATTAAAAATGCACGAAACTTCATATGTAAAATATTTAGTGTTTGAAGCTATGGTTAAACTTTTGTGTACATGTTAAAGAGTAAGTGGCGCTGTTATAATGATATAGGCCATAATATACTTTTTTTTTTTTTGCCTCATATTTGATTTCTGATTTTTTTTTTTTTTTTTAATAGAATTTATTTTTATAACACCACTCCTATTTCATCTATAAATTGTAATTTGTTGATTTTTGCTACTTCAGCAATTATAAAAATCTGCATCAGCGTATAATAGAGAAAATTATTATCAACTATGACCAAATTTCTAAAGCCATGAAAATACCATTTGTTTTTAATAGGAACGTGTGGCCCAAATGAAGAGTACAGTGACTGTGTGAATCCCTGCAACGACTGCGAGACGAGAGGACGCTGCCAGTTTAAGGTCTGCAACAA
Organism: Salticus scenicus; assembly: GCA_963930645.1. Classification (NCBI taxonomy): domain Eukaryota; kingdom Metazoa; phylum Arthropoda; class Arachnida; order Araneae; family Salticidae; genus Salticus; species Salticus scenicus. The sequence goes on from OZ005659.1 coordinate 168,461,934, forward strand.
GGGTTGCGACTGCCGTCGAGGGTACAGAAGATATCTGGGAATATGTATTCCAGAAAATCAGTGCCCACCTGGTAAGAAATTATTTTGCAACAGTCCTCTTAAATTTATTATTCACAATTTCAATTAATTTAAATGTAATTTTATGTTTCTTATTGAATATCAGTTCTAAAATTTAATTATAAAAAATTTGTAGTAAATAATATTTATTAAAATACATTTAAAAAGTATTAAAATCTATTTAACGAAACAAACAAACAAATAGTAGATTTTCAGACTTATATAGAACTTTCTTCAATAAAGAACTTAATCTCTTCAAACAATAGTACGATTGTTTATAGATTGGTGACAGTTCAAAAGAAGATTATTCTAACGACACGGCGCATGTCTCATGAAAATATTTCAATTGGACCTTCGCCATGAATTGTTCGAATAAACTACTTACGCTATACATTATTTGCATATTTATTGAAATTTGCTTTAAAAAAATACTAGATTTTGAAAAAGTGATGATATATCTTTTCATCAGAAAATAATCGTTGATTCTGAAAAATAAAATGAAGTAAAATTCCTAGTCAAATTGTTTAACTTTCATTTGTTTTATAGAATAATTACTAATCTTCATTCATAGAAATTGTTCCCATAATGAAATTATCTGCAGGCTTGTGAAGTAACTGATAGATGTGTTGGATGATATTTTATAATACAGAACTAAGGGTCTTACATCTGCTCGCGCCGTTTACCAACCACAGCAGGCGCTAAGGCCCTAACTCGTTCCGGTAAACAAAACTTATTCAGCCCTTGCCCCTTATACTCGCATTTTTAAAAAGATCAAATAGTGGTATTCAAATTTATTGAAATCGAAACCCTTTTAAAAGCCTATAAGTTAGTGTAGGTTCACTATATACAAATTCCTTAGAAACATATTATAACCACTATGTTAAATATTTGTAAAGTAAACCATTAGCAAGTCGATACATAGAACAACTCTCTTTTTGCACTTATTTGTGATAATGATAGAAAATTCTAATTCAGACTAATAAGATGTTGAATATAAGTTTTATTAAATTCGAAAAAGATGTGATTTTGCTTTTTCCCTGTCACTTAACATTTGTTCATTTTCAGAATAGGTTTGGTCTTCATACAGCTTCATTTTGAGAAATCTATGCATTTTATTTGGGAGTATTTATTTAAAAATAAATTTTATACACATAACATCCACTTCTAAAACTCTCATAAGCAATATACCGGGTGTCCCTGAATTCATGGGTCAACTTTAAGGGTAGGTAAAATACGTATAAGTACATGAAATGAAGCGTAGGAAGGGAGAATTCGGGATCCTGAAGCTATCGACGAGGCATAGCACAGATGCCAACATTTTAATTTATTCCAGAGTATTTTAAGTGCCGCCTTTATTTTTGCACCACTTTATTTATAAAAAAATTTTCTCCAATATATAACTCTAATAAAATAGAATAAATTACTCTTAAAAAATAAGTGGTATGGAATAAAGACGGGCCTTAAAATACTCCGGAATAAATTAAAATGTTGGCATCTATTCATAGCAAAGTCTTGCCTACTGTACTTCGAAGAATGAGCCAATCATTTGCTAGATGCTACCAGGCCTGTATCGATGCTGGTGGTAGCACATTTGAACACCTGCTGTATTATTATGTAAATAAAGAACTTTTTTCATTTCCTCGAAGTTTCTTGTTGCTCTTCTATACTTTTCATTTCCGATTCCATACTGATGTTCAAAAAATGCTTCTTTATGTGCCTTTTACCTATCCTAAAAGTTTGGACCATGAATTAAGGAACACTTTGTAAACAACAAGAATTATGGCTGTTCTTTGCAAGAAAAAAGTGCTGTAAATTATCATATTGATATGTTGACAAATAAAGTGGTGTAGCCATAACGGATTGCTATAATTAGAATTAACTATAATTTTATATTTGTACATATCTGGAATACCACAGGGCACACCTGAAGATTCCCTAGGTCGTACCAGTGTGCCTTGGCACATCCTTTGAGAGCCACTGGTGTAAGCCAAGAAGGCGAGAAAGACACTGTAATTTGAAAAATGACAGCAATTTTTCAAATAAACGGTAACTTTTCTTTCTTTTTTTAAAGAATAGAGAAAATTTATTATAAGAAATATCGGTAAAAAATTGATAAAGTTCTACTAAAGTCCGTATTTTTAAATTTTAAAATGATAATGTGAAAAATTTGGTATTGAAATTATTGTTATTGAAATTAATATATAGAAAATAGCAAATTTAAAAATCATCGTTAAAATTAGAGGGTTTCCACGACCACGCTTTTTTTTATAAGCAATCTTAACCCAATATCATCTTAAAATGAATTTCTTACTAAATGTACTATAGCCTCCTAAACTAGATGCCTATCGCGTGGCTCGGTATCTTGGCAACAGTTCAAGCGGTAGACAGCGCCACCTGGTACAGATTGCGCGACTCTTTTATTCAGCAGCCACCAAAAATTTTTAAAAGTGGGATTTGATATACATAAAAGGCTAATATTGGGTTGTTCGATAAATAATATCGTTTTTTAAAACCTTCGCTTCTAAAAACCAAGGCTTCTTCGAACGTGGAACTTTTCAACTCACCGAAAGATGACAAAAGGTCATCCAACAAAATGGTCAATATATCATTGATTAATGTTTGTTGTTAATATAAATAAATTCACTTTGAAAAACATGAAAAATAAAAGACATTATTTATCGAACAACCCAATAGAATCGAAGAAACGTCTATTATATATATATATATATCACTTTAAAAAAAATTTTGGTGACAGTTGAATAAAAAGTCGCGCTATCTGTACCAGGTGGCGCTGTCTACCGCTTGAACTGTTGCCAAGTTTCCGAGCCACGCGACAGGCATCTAGTTTAGGAGGCTATGAATGTACACTGTATATTGAAGAAGAAATTTATTTTAAAGTAATAGCATACCTGGAAACATTCATAATTTATTCCGGAGTATTGTTAAACCCCGCCCTTTTCTTCACAACAGTATATTTTAAAAGCATTTTTCTTCTTATTTCATGGTAATTACACATTGGAGAAATGGTAATTACAGATTCTCTAAAATTAAAGTGGCGTGAAAGAAAGGCGGGACTAACAGTATTCCGGAATGAATTATAAATCAAGGTGGTTACAAATCATTTTTTCCCCTTGATTCTTCCACCAATATTTTTCTTTCGGAATTCTTAATCAGAGCCTGATTAAGGGGGAAGCACACATTATTTATACTTACACCGTTATTTTTTAACAAATACTTTCCTCCTATAATAAACAGAAAATTCTCATTAAAAATTATTTTAAAAGAATTCTGGTGTCTAATAACGGTGAGTAAATTGGATTGCTTCACACTGTTCATTTTTTATAAAAAACATTTCCTCGTCAAAGCGTGGAATTTCTATGACATGAAGTAAAAAATAATTGTAAAAATATTCCGGTGAGAGCGGAGATAATGTGTGCTTAATCAGGCTCTGTTCTTAATAGTATGTTTGTACCATTAATTAAGTAAAAATTATCATATAAATATTCTGGTGGAAGAATCAGGCTGAAAAAGCTGGTCTGTAACTATCCTGTAAATGTTACCACATATGCACACTTGCCGCCAAACACCACATTATAAACCGTACAATTTTTAGTACCCACCTTTTTTTTTTTTTTTTTTTTTTTTTTTTTTTTTTCACACTAGTCATTTTTAGAGTAATTTTATTCTTATTTAATCGTAACAACATATGGAGAGAATTACTCTAAAAAGGAAATGGTGTGCAAAAAGGGGCGTTTTTTAAAGGGTGCTAATAAATGTACGGTTATTAATGAGATGGTTGGCAAGTATGGATATGTTACAGTGGGAGTTGAGTACTCATAAAAATTTAGGTTATGGAAACACTATATAAAACGCAGAGTTGCCAACTTTTATAATTTATCCCAAGGCACTGTTTACCGCAGCTTTTTTTTTCCATACTACTTTTTTAAAGTAAACTTTTCTTTTTCTATAAATAAAACGGTGTGAAATACAAGCGGATCTAAAACTGCTCTGGAATAAATAATAGAATTTGGCAACCGTGTACAACATATATATAAAAAAAAAAAAAAAAAAAAAAAAACGAGAGATCCATCTATAGAATAGCACGATTTAACTGACAAGGGAGGGTCACCAACTGTTCAATAGGTATTTATACATATTATACATCATCTGAAAGGTCTTTCTTTGTCTCTTTTGTCTCTCACCCATACATATGTATGAATTATCAAAACTTTTTAGATATGAACGTTTACACTTAAAAAAAATTAGAAATATATTTTATTTATTTACAGGTATATTTTCAATTAATATCGTTCCGATCTCATATTCTTATCAATGTCTTAAAAACAAATAAAGTTTATTTTGGCAATCCTTTGAGAGCCATTGTGGTACAAACCAAGAAAGCGAGAAAGACACTGATATTTGAAAAACGACAGTAATTGAGGACACATTTATACACTTACACTTATATATATATACATATATACAGAGAGAGAGAGACAGACAGACAGACAAAGAATATATTATAAAATTTGTGTTAAAAATTGATAAAGTTCTAGAAAAATCGTTATTTCTGAATTTAAAAAAGATAGTGTGCAAAATTTGATATCGAAATTATTGTGTTATTGAAGTTAATACGTATAAAATAACTAACTTAAAAATTATGGTTAAAATAACAAGGTTACGGCCACGCCTTTTTATAAGCAACCTTCTACCAATATTATCTTAAAACGAATAACATATATGGTAACTTTTATAATTTATTCTGGAGTACTGTTAGATCAGGCCTTTTTTTTTCACAACAGTATATTTAAAGACCATTTTTTTCTTATTTCATCGTAATTACACATTGGAGAAAATTTGTCTAAAATCAAAGTGCATACCTGCCAACATTCTAATTAATATTCCATAGCATTATCAGCACGACCTATCTTCTTTCTTTCTTTCTTTTTTTTTTTTTTTTTTTAAATCTAGTACATTTTTAGAGTGAGTACTGTTTTTCTTCTTTAATCGTAATTGAATTTGGAAAATATAACTTTTTAAATTTACTGGTGTAGGAAAACGGCGGGGCTAACATTACTATAAAGTATTAATTAAGGTGTTTTCAGGTATGGAAGTGGTGTGAGTAAAGGGTAGGATTCGGTACCAACAGTACTCCGAAATAAATTATAAATGTTACCTGGTATGTAATAGTGGTGAAAAAGTGGTCATAAAAATTCACGTCGTAGGAACTCTCGATAAAACGCAGAGTTACCAACTTTTATATATTATCCCGAGGAACTATTAGCCACACCTTTTTTGCATCCCATATCACTTTTTAAATTATTTTTTTCTTTTTATATAAATAAAATGGCGTGATAAAAAGGCGAGGCTAAAATTACTCCGGAATAAATTAAAAATTTTTACAACTCTGTAAAACTTATATCAATAAAAAAGAGAGAGAGAGAGAGAGAGAGAGAAATGCACCTATAAAAGAGCACGATTTACCTAGGTGTCGTATATCCATCCGATATTGATTGATTTTGAGGTTTTGTGGTTAATTGAAAATATCTGCATGATACTCATAGATGCTAACATTTTAATTTATTCCGGAGTATTTTTACTTCAGCCTTTATTTCATACCACTTATTTTTTAAGAATACCTTTTTCTTATTTTATCGAAGTTTTATATTTGAGAAAATTTTTCTATAAATAAAGTGGTGCGAAAAAAAAGGCGGGGCTAAAAGTATTTCGGAATAAATTAAAATGTTGGTATCTATGTGTTACTTCATCGGTGAATTTTTAAAAGTGACTATATTTGCTTTCATTTTAACCAAAACAGGATCAGGACCACAGTGTTCTATTCCAAGGTGCAGACATGGCTGTTATGTCGACTACAACTCTAAACCTTGTCCAAGCTGTAAATGTGACGGATTAGGACCGGGTGAGTAAATTAAATTTTTATATAAACTACAAAAAGTTTTATCTAAAACTTAGAAAATTCAATACTTAGAAAATTCAATATTAGAAAATTCAATACTTACTATAATTGGAAATGATTCGGAAAATTCCTCTTTAGATCTACGTAATTTCCCTTAATTTAAATTTAAAAGCTATCAGCCATATTCACTCTATATGAATTCTCAAAACTTTTTATACATGAGCATTTACATTTGATAAAAATTTAAAATATATTTTATTTATTTACAAGTATATTTTCAACTAATATCGTTCCGATCTCATGTTTTTATCAATGTCTTAAAAACAAATAATGTTTGTTTTGGCAATCCTTTGAGAGCCGTTGGTGCAAACCAAGAAAGCGAGAAAGACACAGTTATTTGAAAAACGACAACAATTGAGGTTGCAATTTTTTTTTTTTAATTTGTATATATAGAGAGAAAATATATTATAAAATATCTGTTAAAAATTGATAAAGTTCTACAAAAATTGGTATTTCTAAATTTTAAAAAGATAGTGTGCAAAATTTTGTATTGAAATTATTGTGTTACTGAAATTAATGTATATAAATTAACTAACTTAAAAATTGTGGTTAAAATAACAAGGTTACGGCCGCGCCTTTTTATAAGCAACCTTCCACCAATATTATCTTAAAATGAATTTCCTCTTAAATGTTCACTGTATATTTAAGAAGAAATTTATTTTAAAGTAATAGCATACTTGCCAACATACTAATTAATATTCCGTAGTATTGTTAGCCCCGCCTTCTTTTTCACACTAGTATCTTTTTAGAGTATTTTTCTTCTTATTTAATCGCAATTGCATTTGGAGAATGTTACTATAAAGTTTTACTGGTGTGAAAAAAAGGGCGGGACTAACAATACTACGGAATACTAATTACGTTGTTGAGAAGTATGAGTAATAGCATACCTCCTAATTTTTATAATTTATTCCGGAGTACTGTTAGACTCGCTTGCCCCCCCCCCCCTCTTTTTTTTTCAAAATAGATAAATAAATTAAAAGTATTTTTTTTCTTATTTCATCATAATTCATAATTGGAGAAAATTCCTCTAAAATCAAAGTGCATACCTGTTAACATCGTAATCAATATACCATAGTATTGTTAGGCTTTCCCCCCCCACACACACACTAGTACTTTTTTAGAGTATTTTTCTTCTTATTTAATCCTAATTGAATTTGGAAAATATTACTCTTTAAACTTACTGGTGTGAAAAAAAAGGCAGGGTTAACATTACTACAGAATATTAATCAGGATGTTGGCAGGTATGAAAGTTGTGTGAAAAATGGGCGGGACTAACAGTACTCCGGAATAAATTATAAATATTACCAGGTATGTAATAGTGGTGAAAAAGTGCCCATAAAAATTCAGGTCGTGGGAACACTCGATAAAACGCAGAGTTACCAACCTTTATATTTTATCCCGAGAAGCTGTTAGCCACGCCTTTTTTCCCCCCAATACCACTCTTTAAAAGTATTTTTTTTTCTTTTTCTGTATATAAAAAGTTATGAAATAAAGGCGAGGCTAAAATTGCTCCAGATAAAATTAAAAAAATTGGTAATTCTGTAAAACATGTGAAACATATATCAGTATAAAAAAAGATAAATGCATCTATAAATTAGCACGATTTAACTGGTTGTCGTATATCCGCACGATAGTGATTGGTTTTGAGGTTTTATGATTAATGGAAAATATGTGTGTGTTACTTTATCGGTAAATTTTTAAAAATGACTATATATATATATATATATATATATATATATATATACATTTTTTTTAACCAAATCAGGAACAGGACCACAATGTTCTATTCCAAGATGCAGACCTGGCTGTAATGTCGATTACAATTCTAAACCTTGTCCAAGCTGTAAATGTGGCGGTTTAGGGCCAGGTGAGTAAATTAATTTTGTATATAATCTACAAAAAATTTAATTTAAAATTAATTAGACAATTCAGTACTACCTTAATTTAAATTATAATTGGAAAGGAATGGGGAATATTTATCTTTAGATCTACATAATTTAGCTTAATTAAAATTCAAAATATATCAGCCATACTCACTCTATTTGAATTCTCAAAACTTCCTAGATTTGACCATTTACATTTAATAAAAAAATTAAAATATATTCTATCTATATACAGGTATATTTTCAATTAATTTCGTTCCGATCTTATAACCTTATCGATGTCTTAAAAACAAATAATGTTTATTTTGGATTTAGATTTAAAAAAGATTTAATTCTCTAATATTGAGTAATATTCTGTAAGTATACAATAGTGTAGAGTAAACGGCCTTATTTTTAGAGTGTTCAGGGACCACAGGCCATTTTACAACATTACAATTAGATTTAATATAGAAAATCTTAGCTTTGGATATCTTAATTATTTCTTTTCGGAATTACTTATTATTATTTTAAATGTCATAGAATTAGATTATTATAGATTATTATTATTTTAAATGTTATAGTGCACTTGTAAAATTGAAGTTTACTTTTCCAGCAAACTAATTACACAGATCTACAAAAATTATGCTGGCAGAATTTGATTTGATAATTTTAGATGATACATATAGCGTCGCAAATGAAATATATCTGTGTGGGTAAAGTAAACCTAACTTTCAAAAGATACACGATAAAGTTTAATGATATTTCGATCGTTTGTTGCCGAGATATCAAAGTTTTAGTGACCCTACTTTTGATGTTTTCAAAGTGAGGCACAAAGCTGAATTTCGTTTGTTGTTTAAACATTGTTTTTTGATCGACAAAAATGGTGTTGAAACTGTTAAACCATTGCTAAATTTCAACAATATTTCTGCCTATCACAAAACAATGATTAATCAGCTCAGGAAATTCAGCTTTGTCCCTCATTTTGAAAACATCAAAAGTAGAGTCACTAAAACTTTGATATTTTGGCAACAAACGATCGAAATATCATGAAACTTTAACGTGTATCTTTTGAAAGTTAGGTTTACTTTATCCACACAGAAATTTTTCATTTGCGACGCTATCTGGGGATTAGTCCCGGTACTTATTGAACGATGTGTTATGAAGGTACTGTAAGTGAGGTGGTGTGAGCGGAACGAGAACATCTCGAATACGCAAAACTGGTAGAGGTCCGTAATCTATTAGACGAATGTGTAGTTATCTAGGGCTGAAATTGTATGAATGTTAACCAGTATATTTGTCACAAAACTATGTATTCATTTGAAAACGTATAGTAAAAAAATAAATAAATAAAGATTTAAAATAATTTAGAATTCACATGGAGCATTTTGAAATTAAGCATTATTTTGAATTATTTTCCCAACAAAAAGACGGGCCGCGGTCGCCCAGTCGGTAGAGCACAAGCCTCGAAATTGGAAAATTGCGGGTTCGGTACTCGAGCTGGCCAAAGACCGTCCTGTACACTAAGGGTGGCTGGTGCACGTAAACTCTGGCGTGGCCGCGATGTTCTCCATGTTCCCATAAAAAATTATACCTTTGGGGGTCATCGAAGCGGGAGAGCCATCCCTTCTTTGCAGGATCAAAACTGTAATGGCATGTCTCCGGACCACCTCTAGGGATGTGTCCCAGACCGTCGCCAATTGCCCATCTGCGCAGCACTAGAGCGACGTAAAACTCAACCATCAATCCATCCCAACAGAAAGAGGCTATTGCATCTCTATAATTACTTTTTATTATTTAAAAGGATTGGATGAGAACAAATTCGTATGGAACATTTATACGTAACTGGTTTTTCCCGAAATTTAGAACCGAAGAAAAATAAATTTAAAGTTTAAAATTTTATAAAAGCATTTAAATAATGTTTAAAGAACTCTAAAAATGATATTATTTAAAAAATATTATACAGTTTCATGGATTTCATAATGTCTATCTGAATATTTTTAATTGCACTGATTTTAACAATGTTCATAATTCTTTGGCCCTTTAAGCGACCTGTTTCGTAAATAGTAGGGATGGAACACGAGCGCAGAACTCATCCGGGTATTTGTTCAAGAAATTTCTCTACCTATAATATCGTTGATTTAAGAAGTAGAAAATTTTGTTACATTGATAGTGGTATGGGTTTTTCACCCGTATTCCATCCCTGAAATAGCGATTTATTCTGTTTTCAGTAAATTGGTAGCATACAGTTCACGCATTTGAAGGATAAATGAATGTTGCACTAACAGTTTTCATTCTAATTAAAAAATAAATAAAAAAATGGATAGAAAAAAAAATCATTTAAATAAAACGAGAAAATAACATGTAAATTAAATAACTTGGGAAATATTTATAAAATCATACAAGATTTTTTATTAGAACATTCGAGAATACCGTATTTTTTTAAACGATTATTTTTGTATTTTGTTCCAATAGATGCAAATTACGATCCATGAAATTCCATGTTTCCCATAAATACGGGTTTTACAACTTGTAATCGTAAATGTTAAAATGTTTTACTGTGTATTTAGTTCTGTACTGTGTTCATTGATTTAAAGCAACTGTTGAGATGGTGAAAAGCAGACGAAGAAAAGTTCAATAAATTTTAAGTTCTCTATTTCAATTAATGTAGCAGCATATTTCAATAAAAAATAATATTTCAATGCAGTTTTGAATACATACATATATTTACAGTGACTCTATTTTATTTCATTTACTAAATTCATTATTTTAGATACTTGTGGAAAGAATGAAGTGAGCTTAAAATGTGGAACTGCTTGCCCACCTACATGTGCCAACAAGAACCCAGTTTGTACAAAACAGTGCAAAAGAGGGTGCTTCTGCAAGGAAGGTTATATTAGAGAAATAGAAGGAGGAAATTGCATTTCACAGTCACAATGTCCAAGATGTAAGTTTTCTATTTTTACTTCCATTACGCTACTACCGTAGGTAACGGAAGTATTGTATTTGGATCAAATATTCGATATCGAGTTTTCACCTGATTTACACATTTTAAGGCCTTCTGGGTCCAAAAAAGTAGATTTTGGCAATTGGTCAGTGTGTGTGTATGTATGTGTGGAATCGTCTGGCTATCATATCTATAAAACTGATAAAGATAGAAATACGAAACTTCAGAATTGATACAGGTCTGGTGCACAGATGAATTTTCCAAATTTTGCTGAACTTTGGAAAAGCGGAAGTGGGTGATCGGAAACCGGAAGTGGGACCGTAAGTACGTATCTCAAAAATGGCTATAACGATTTTCGTCAAAGTTGCTATATAAACACTCTATTAGATGTCCTTTAGTTGATTAGTTCAGGAAAATTGACAGTCTTCCTGTATAAAAAGCTCAATTTCAGGTCTCGCAAGTGAGTTCCCTTAAAAACGGTTGTTCGGATTTTTTCAAACTCGCCATTTTAAACAGCTTTTAAATGTACTTTTGTATGTAATTATTGTTTTCCGGTCAATAATTAAGTATTAAAAGTTTTGGTAAATGTCCTTTCGAATTATATAGTTGGTTAGTTCAGTAAAAGTGATAGACGTCCTGTACAAATAGCTCAATTTCAGGTCTCGCAAGCGCGTTCCTCTAAAAACGGCTGTACGGATTTTTTTCAAACTCGCCATATTAACTCCTTTTTAAATATCCTTTTGTATGTAATTATTGTTTTCCAGTCAATAATTGAGTATACAAAATTTTGGTAAAAGTTGTTATCTCAAAAATGGCTCTAACGATTTTCTTCAAAACTTTTATATAAATCCATTTTAGATATCCTTTCTCATGTATTACGTTGTTATTAAAGGAAAATTAACAGTCATCTTGATTAGATAGGTCAGTTTTAGATCTCGAAAATTGAAGTTTCAAAAAATAACTCTACTATATACATTTTTTTTTTCTAATTTTTTAACTCGCTATGTAAATATTGTTTTATGTGTCTTTACACGTTTATTAAATTTCTCTTCTCTGAAATATTTTAGATTTCTGCTTCGCTGGGTCAATTTTATGTCTTCTGATCACATTTTCTTTTTTTGATCACATCTCCGAAAAATGTGTATTATACGTGTAATAGTGGGTAATGGAAGTCGTGTGGTTGTTTCACACCAGATTTTTGCTGCTGTTGTTGTTGTTAGTTTATGATAGTAGTTCATATTCTGTTTATATCTTTAAAATATTGTCAGGTTTAAAATGACGTTTGCAAAGATTGTAAAGATTTAGCTTTTAAGAATGTATTTTTCTAAAGTGATCTCATCAGACAAATGTTAGATCACTGAACCAGTGTTACCAGATTGGGGACTTTTTTTATTCAACTCTCACCAATAATTTTGAGAAGTGATATTTGATATAAATAATAGACGATTAATTTTCCAGGCAATTTGGTAACCGTTACAATTAAAATTTACTGGTGGAAATTGAATAAAAATAGTTCCCAATCTGGCAACACTGCGCTGAACTGAATCCGTGCGCTTAACACGTTCGCTGCCGGTTTCACGTGACTAAAATTTCAAATGACGTTTTTTTCCTTTAACCCGCCGAATATGTTTGACGTGTTGCACAAGAGCGCTACATCGCCAGATGTTATAGGTTTTGTGTTTACCTTTGCTTGTTTGCGTCATGTGTTACGTCAATACGCTGTATTACGTCAAACGTGTAAAAATTCATTTGCTCGTTTGAAGCAAACTCTGGAGTTATTGAGTAATAAGTTAAATTTCCATAGCAAATAGTTTCGTTTGTACTGAGCAGATAAAATATCTCGCTGACGCCATCACTTCGGTTCCATATTGATGATACGTGTTTTATTAGAGAGAAAGTATTCTATTTTGAAATACCCTTCCATGGAGGATGAAATTTTTGATCGCATGTTTCCGCACCATTTCTAGGGGTGAGTCCTCGACCGTTGCCAATCGCCCATTGCGCAGCACTAGTGTGACGTAAAACCCAACCAACCATCTATTTTGAAATATGAATATTTGTGATGTTTGCGTTAGTACTGTAAAAAAAGTACACTTCACACGGTTTTGTTAAATAAATCCTTATCGAATCATATTCTTACACTGACTAAGAATAGGATTCGACAAGGATTTATTTAATAACACCGTACGAAGTGTACTTTTTTCACATAGGAATTTTTGCTAGTGTTCGGACACTTTTGTTACCGACTGTATACACAATGGTTTTTGGCAGGCTCGAGTACCGAACCAACACCACCTGTAATAATGCCTCCGAGCTGAGCTCTACGTCACGGAAGATCGGCCGATTTTACCCAATTCCCACGATCCAACATGTATCATAGGAACTGTTGATTGGATGAAATCGGCCGATCTTCCATGACGTAGAGCTCAGCTCGGAGGCATTATTACAGGAGGTGTTGACCGAACCCGCAATCTTCCAATTCCGAGCCCGGCGCTCTACCGACTAGGTAACCATGGTCCTGAATTTTAGAGGCATATTTTTGAATTTCATGCCAATACTGGTTGCTACACTACAAAATTTTGTATACTTTTTAATTTCATGCATTTTGAGATAGGGGTATAGTGAACAGATCAGAGTACCATTATAATAGAGAATCGTTAAAATTTGGTATAATTATCCAGTTGCGGATTTATTTTTTCATTCCTAATGAATGAGGACTATAAATAAAATATTAATGATAAATAATTTACTTTATACAACTTTTGAAAACTTTTAAATTTAAAATTCCTAAGTAAAAAAGTATACTTCATACGGTTTTGTTAAATAAATCCTTATGAAGTGTACTTTTTTTACATAGGAATTTTTGCTAGTGTTCGGACACTTTTGTTACCGACTGTACTTATAGCTGTTAAATTATTGGAAATAAAAAAACTATCATCTAAACACTTATCATCAATTACTAAAGCAACACACTTTTCAGGGACATTTGGTGTGATTGTATAATCTAAGTTTTATTTTTTTATTTGTGATTAGTTATAAATTCGTAATTATTCCTTTTTTTTTTTTTTTTCAAGACGCGTTTTCTTTTTAGGTTAGATCGCCGAAAAGCTCGCTTTCGTATGCCGCAGGTGTAAGTGTAAGGTTGCTATTCGGAACACGATGCGAAATGGCGCCGTCTTGGCGATTTTCGAAATTTCGCCAAGCGGCAGCCTAAAGTAAACTTTCACCTGTAAAGCAATACGTCACATCCCGCGCTGGCGCGGGATCGGCAGCGAACGTGTTAAATATATATTGCTTATGCATAAATATTAGTTTTTATCCTCGCGTATGTTATTAATTACGTCACTATCGCATTGTTTCGACAAAATTTAATCGTAAATAGTCCAATTTAGTGAAATATTTATATAGATTTGTGCGGTTATTTATTGCGATTGAATATGATAGAAATTATTGATAAAATGTACCGAAACTATTGCACTCCTGAGGCAAGTGTAGCACGAAACACACAATTTTCATCATTTTTTAAAATGACAAATTGTTAAATTATTAAAATTTTGTATTTTGTCAAAGCCAATTATTTGTAGCTTCTGCTTTAATTTTTTTTAGAAGTGTATGCATAATAGTAACTGAGCAAATTGAAATCAAAGTCGGACTATGCCAAAATGTTTTTACACTTACACAATTTACCCTAATTTAAATTTTAAAGTTATACATGTATATTAATGCACTTTTTAAAATGAAAATTTTCTAAATGGACTATCATTTGTTCTTTATTCCACAGTCCCTATTTGTCATATACCTCTTTGCGAAGTTGGATGTCAAATAGTAAAAGATCCCAATGAACCTTGTCCAAAGTGCGTCTGCGACAGAAATACGACAGGTGAGTTTTTTTTTTTTAGTTAAAGTTACTGACCTTTTTTATTTTACCAGAAATGCTTATTCATCAATAAACGTTAAATTTCGGTGCTTTTTGCAAAGTGCCCAGCGACTGTCAACAAAAAAGACGTTATTTAGCAATATGACAATACAAGACCGCACTGCGCAAGACTAACCCCGAAAATAATAATAATAATAATGAGCTGGGGTGGGAAGCATTACCTCATCCAACATGCTCTCCCAATATTGTACCATCGAATTTCCATTTATTTCGATCGCTAAAACATTTTTTAATTAAGTGTCAAAAAATCTGAAAATCTAGATGATGTCCAAAATACGGTTTACAGATATTTTGCTTGAAAACCAATTGATTTTTATCGATCCGGCATTGAAAACTTTCCCACTTGAGGGCAGAAGGATGTTGCTATAACGAGAGTGATTACATCATTCATTAAAAATAAAAACTTGTTAAAAAATTATCTGTTTGAATTTATAGTAAAAAAAACGACATTAGGAATCGTTCTTATTATTTCTGTAAAAGAACTATGCATCTTACACTTATAAAAAATTACATAGGTCCTGCGACGGTGGCCTATAATAGAACTACAAACTTTCAGCTCAACCGAATAAGGTGTTTAGACACTATCGCACTTTTAAAATGCTGAGTCCATAGGCCGTGATGATAAAGAATATGTCCCTATAAATAAATTTTTATCATTTAAATATTTTTATTCTTTGTGGAGGGATTGTAGTTTAAAAATTGCTTTTTTTTTTTTCTTTCTTCTCGTATTTTTTTCTTTTTCAAAACTACTTGAGAAGGAAAAATCGAATTAAACTTTGATTTTAATTGCGGTTTCGTTGACGTTTTAATTAATATCTCCGCAACTAAATAATTTTTTTTTTTTTTCAGTACCATCTCCTCCGTAATTTATTCTACCCACATGCTAAGTTCTAATTCTACAACACGTTTCGCTAAATGAATAGTTGTACAGACAAACATCTTTTATTATGATAGATAAAATGCTTGAAGTTTCCAACTTGAATTGATAATATAAAAAACACCGCTATTTTATAAATCAAGAATAATTATAATGGAAATTTATATTTTCTAGATTCGTGTGGGAAAAACGAGAAATTCTTACAGTG
The DNA here is from genome assembly GCA_963930645.1 of Salticus scenicus. NCBI lineage: Eukaryota > Metazoa > Arthropoda > Arachnida > Araneae > Salticidae > Salticus > Salticus scenicus. Next base: position 168,477,796 of record OZ005659.1, read on the forward strand.
TGGTACTGCTTGTCCTCCTACCTGTTCTAACAGAAACCCAATTTGCACGAAACAATGTGTAAAGGGATGTTTTTGCAAAAAAGGATTAATCAGAAAATGTAACAGAGGGAAGTGTATCCCAGAATCACAATGTCCATCAAGTAACGTTTCTTTCTCTTAATTGATAATCTGCATTTATATATTACGCTAACGTATGTGGCTTAGAAATCGGCGTAATTTGTAGGATCGAGAATGGCAACGGCATTTGGCTGAAAATCTCATAGAATAATAATAAAGGAAGAAGGAGCATAAGTATTTCTAATAAGCTGTTGTGTTGCCACAACAAACAGCGATATTATTATTATTCTATGGCCCTTCTTTAAGGTTTTGAGTAGCAAAAGTAGTTTTTGCTGGCATTTCACTAGAAGGGGTTTGTAAGCAATAAGAGTATTAGCATGCTCCTTCTTCCTAATTATTATTCTATGGAAAATCTTCAGTGGCCGCCATGTTAGGCTTAATAATAGCCGTGCAATTAAAAGTTACTGAATGCACACATAATTATAAGCATTTTTTCTGCCGGAATACAATTCTTCAAAATTTCTAACTTCCTCTTTTAGATTTAACATTTAATTTAAATACAGCTGTTAAATTAAATATGAAAATACTTGGCGACACTTGACTATCGAGCTCCCATTACGCTATATAAAAAACAGAATAAAATCAAATTGCAGAAAATTGTGAATAAAATAAGTGAATAAAATCAAATTACGATGTGCAGAAAAACTAAAAATATTATCATAATTCAAGAAAGTTAAAAATTTAAGAGGGGAAAAAGAAGTCGAAGAACACAGAGAGAAAATAATGAGAATTGACACAAGATTCTAAATCAGTAGGTTATAATTTTAGTAAATGAATGCCATATTTAATTACGCAATAAGATATTCATGAGGCGATAGCTATATTTCAGATTCAGGTATCAAATAAACCTGAATCATAAAGTGCCATGATAAAATTGATGTAATGATTATATTATGTCAAATGCCAAAAATAAATAAAATAAAATAAGTGAGAAAGTTTGCGAAAGCTACAAAATGAATTTTTATTTATTATTATTATTATTATTATTATTATTATTATTATTATTATTTTCTATTCTAAATTTGCCTTTATGTATGAAACTTGGGTCTTCAAATACGAATTTTATTTTCAAACCTTCTTTGAAAGATTTTGGTTTGACAATTAATGTTTCCTCCCACAGTGTTAATTTGGTTCTAATAATAACTTTTCTTCCGATAACTTGTGTGAGGAAATTGGTATAAGATTTGTGCGTTCCAAATTTTAAAGTAAATAAGAAGAAAAATAAGGTTCGGAAATTTAGAAGAGGTTTGCTAGTCTCCGAAAGTCATTGTAACTATAGGCCTTAAACTGTCACATAAATGTAAAATAAATAAAATAACATAGTACTAGTCAATGTTTTGGTAGACCCAATATGGTTCCTGCGGTAGTCTGTGCTATTGCTATTGCTTTGCTATTGCTGCTATGCCTAAAAGCGCACTTTCATATTTTTTGAAGTTTTTTTAAAAGTACTAACTGGAGAAACACAGTTCACTTCTTTTATCTTAAAACATCTAACCTAAAAATATTGACTTCAGTTGCACACTAACACTTCACAATTTCCGTTAGCATTTCTCACATTTTCACTGAAACCAAACACCAAGCTAAACTAAATCGGCTGGTAACCTTCTCTTACACTAACCCATCTCTTCCATGGGCAATCTTATACTTTCTCCGAAACTATCACCAGCTAAGACCTAGGTTCGACTGGTACCTTATCTCTATTAACCTTACACTCCATGGACAACTTCAGTGCGATTTCCCGCACTGAGCATTAAAGTGATTGAGTGAGGTCTTTACTTCCTTACAAGGAGCCATATTCTCCCATATTCGAAATATGGAATGGAACTGGAATCCATTTTGCTCAGAATCAGATCGGAATATTTCACTGTGTTCACATAGATTTTTTTTTCGTATTTTGATTGGAGAATTGCATTTTTTGGTTGGTTGGTTGATTGGTTGGGTTTTACGTCGCACTAGTGCTGTGTAAAGGGCAATTGACGACGGTCTGGGACTCACCCCTAGAGGTGGCCCGGAGACTTGCTATCACAATTTTGATCCTCCACGGAAGCATTTTTTTTTTTTCCGGAATAACGCGCGGAATTTCTTCATTCCGTACGAAATTTCGATTCCGAGTTACGGGAGAATACGGCCAAAGGTGAAACAAAACGAATGATGACGACGAGAGATGTCTAACTGAAATCAATAGTTCTGTCATACTAATAACTCATATCTTTTTCAAATTTCAAAAATCCCCGTATCTATGATCTTCACAAAAATTGTTAGAGCTATTTCTAAGAAAACTCCATTTTTGCAATATTTTGCCCCAGGTGAAGTGTGAGTTATCAGTGAATACTAATTTTCCTGAAGATAAACGTGATTTAAATCGAATTGTCATCTCAATTTCTCACTTTAAATTTTTATAAAAATCATTTAAACAGTTCCTAAGAAAACCAAGTTTCTTCTATATTTTGCCCATGCAAAGCTTAAATTGCCGGTGAACGTTAATTTTCCTGAAAAATGAGGATATTTAAGTTTGAATTGCCATCTATAATAGCCCCCTAACCTTAAATTTTTATCAAATTCATTCTAATGATCTCATGGAATATCAGGTTTCTGCAGTATTTTACTCCGGGCGGAGCATGTCTTACCGGCGAATCATCATTTTCCTGAAACTGAGGATAAGTGAGATTAATTTATCATCTCAAAAAATTGTTAACTCTATTTATTTTTTTTTTTTTTAATCATTCGTTCTATTTCCGATAAACCCAGGACTTACATATGAGATTAAATCTTTTAATCATGTGTGGAGTGGTTATGGTTGGTTGTGTGGTTAAGCTCTATTGACTACACTAGGGTTCTAAGCCTATGGATGGAATGCCCTCCGTGGGGGTCTTTCTACGAGGTCCTAGCCCGTATATATGCCAGTTTCGAAGAAAACCATGGAAAATTCGTGACATGGAACGAAGCGAGTGTGATCAAAGAAGTAAGACGAGCGCAACCTGGGACAAAACCCGGCACTTCGCACCAAAGTAATACATGTAATCACGTTTCAATAGTTATATATGTAAACTTCTTGTATTTATATGCACAAAAAATCCTGAAAGCCTGACAGAAATTTTTGCGCGTTGTTGGGCTTTTTTTTTTTTTTTTTTTTTTTTTTTTTAAATATTGTAAGAAATTTAAGAAAATGTATTACCGTAAATTATATATTGCCTTTATGCATTTTTTCCCTTAAAACAATTCCGTGCAGCATGCTCAATGCAGTTTTTAGACTATCCACCTGGACACTCTATTAAATTAGAAAGTAGAGTAAGATTACACAAGGTACCAACGGACCTGCTTTTTTCCCCTGATTCTTCCACCACCATATTCATGAAATAATTTTTTTCATTTAATTAATCACGCAAACATACTATTGAAGGCTATTATAAAATAATGTTCATGAAATGAATAGAGGAGGTGGTGGAGGACTGTCTCCACACTGCTGCATGTAGCAAAAAACATGAGGTATCCAGAGACATAACTATACAAAGCTGTTTATGTTTTATAACTGCTATGCTTGTGTTTTCTTTGCGCTGTATAATCCATATTTTTTCGTCTAACAATTTCATAATTTATTATTAATGCAAGTATCTATAAAATTACAAAAATATAAAATTTACGCTTAGGTTCTTACATATAATTTTGATATGAAAATTATGTACGATAAGATTTAAAGAAGTAGTCAATAAATTATTAAATATATAAGTACTTCATCATTAGAGGAAAAATTTTCAACTATGTATTGTGTTCTAAAATTCTTTACCCCAATGATCCAAAATTCAATGATTAATCATTAATTTAGCGATAGATTTATTTTTATTTATTTATTTATTTTTATTGATGTTACTATTGAGAACTTTAATGTTAGAATAAATTTTATTACGCCAATTTTATTCATACCATTTATACTTTTTTAAAGTTTCGAATTTTAAAGAAAGGTTAATAAACAGCATTATAAATTTTATAATTTTTACATGTCAGATGTTATCCCAAACGATTTTTACCTGGATTTTTATTTATTTATTTTTGAAATGGTTGGCGACGGAACTAATACGAGAAGTACTTTTTTTCTATAACTACGTATAAAATATGAAATTTACGCTTTCTTTAATCTAACAGAATGTGGTAAGAATGAAGCTGTTGTGGACTGTGCCAAGCCAAAGTGGTGCAACACATGCGATATAAAAGGAAATTGCAAATTAAAATCTTGCTCAAAAGGATGCGACTGTAAGCCAGGATTCTACAGAAATGAGGAAGGTATCTGCATACCAGAGTCACAATGCCCTGGTGAGTATAATGCATACTAATTATTAAAATGTATTATTAGATGTATAATATATATATATACCGGGTGCCCCATAAGTCTGTAGGCAATTTAAAAATTCATAAAAATTGAAGAAATTGGTAGAATTGAGTGCGGTTTGTACAAATGTTATTCTCGTGAAGGGAGGAGGGGTTTTAGTAAAGAAAAACAAGAAATAGTTAAATTTTTCATCGATAGAGGGCGCTGTACGTGAGGAAGTTACACATTTCTGGGAAAAACTATATTTATTTGCATTCAAATGTTTACAAGCATATAACTTCTATTCTATGTATCCGCCATCACCACAAACTACAGTTTGAAAACGAGTTGCGACACTGCTAAGTGTCGCTTCTATCGACGCGAAGGTTCTTACCTGAAGGAAAACATCTTCACCAATATAACACTTTATCCACCAAGGTAGCATCCCAATTAAAATTTCATGTATGTGCTAGTAGAAGACAAAGTAAGAAATAAGCTGTGTTAATTGTTAAAAAATTATGGTGTATAAGAACTTTAGTACTGCATAACTTAATTTAGAAAAATAGAATAAAACAATACTGATATTAAACGAAACCGATTTAGGAGACGAAGTACGAGGCTTTAGTTTTAAATAATTTTATCTATAATAGAAAGGTTGTAACCTCTGCCGAATTATAATGGCTTTCAGATATTTTATTTTAGAGCTTAGTAAAACACAATAGGTACAGACATTAAGGACATGGCTAACAAAAATATAAAAAGCTGCCTTTTTGAAGTAGGTGAATGACATGAACACGTATGAGGAAGTAAAGAGACTGGAGAAATTTTTATGGTAGACGTTGGTGCAGAAGCCCATTTCAGTGCGAGAGACAAAGGTAGCAAGAAAAGAAAGTGAACCTTTATTTTCTATTTCATAAGTGAATTGAATATTACTGTCTATAGAGTTTATGTGACGTGATCAATATTGTAAAATTATGTGTCGATTAGCACGAAAGTGTCATCAACGTAACGGGTCCAAAAAGGGAAATATTTTTTTTTTTTTTTAAAGAGCTTACTTTCAAAATAATGCAAGTATATGCCAACGAGAATTGGTGAAAGAGAAAAATCCATGACATCTAACCGACGACGATAAATAACATCTAACCGACGATAAAATTTTCCTTGGAATGAAAAAGTAGTTTGTGATAGACAAATACGGTTGAAGAAAGGTAATTCTTTTAATCTCTTTTCTAGACAGGAGAGTATTTGGTACGTTTTACGGTTTAAATTGTACAATACATTTATTTCAAATTTATATATTTGATGCATTTTAGATTTTACAATGGAGATGAAGCAGGTGCCCTTATTATTTTTGAAATTCTCAGTATTTATTTATTTATTTTACATTGAATAATAAAACTCATGTAAACGTACAGTTCACGAATGGAATCCTACCAATGATCGGAAAATCTTAAAATCACGATTCCTCCTAAGATGCCTTTGTGAAACTGCCTTTAATTTAGAGTATATTTTATTCCAAAAATTACACTTTATAGCATGTTGTACGCGAGTGTTTAAGTTTTACGAATACTTCAAAAAGTTTTTTGCCATTCGGTTCAACAAAAGATGAGTTAGTGAACCAATAATTGTTGAGATTAGCATTCATCAATCATACCATTAAATCTTTAGTAATTGATCCTGTAAAAGTAATTAGGCTACATATTTATCCAGAATGCGTACGATATTTGAAGACAAATAAACATTAAAACCAATTTCTTCTTCTTCTTTTTTTTTTTTTTAAATTTATTGTATGTCTATGAAATTTTTACACGTCCTTAATTGATTCATAGACTACACAATTACTGAATAAGATTCTTAATCGTGTCATTAACGGGTTCAATGAGATGTCGAAAAACGACTGCATACTCGAGCCAAATAGTCTTTGTTCATGATGCTTATTTTGGTTTTTTACACGGTTTTATTTAGTTTAAAATGTTGTTTATGTGTGCGGAATAAACCTAAAAATTGAATTCCCGCCCACTTTCTACAGTCCGATTGCTCTAAGATTTTGCCTGATTGTATAAATCCTATGACAATGAATGCTTAAATTGTAATGATTTTAGGGGTAAAAGTCCCCAATTCCAGTTCAAAATTTATTTTGGAATTTTACCCGACTTCTTACCGACGGATTAAGCTGAAATTTTGCACACATATATAATTCGGACGATAAGGCCTGTGCTTCCAACTCCAGTTCAAAATTCGTTTTCTAATTGTAACCCACTCCTATCATCCGATTGAACTGAAGTTTTACATATGCATATACAGTCAACAGCAAAATTAATCTAGCGCTAGCTATAATTCCTATGCAAAATAAGTACACTTAATACTGTTTTGTTAAATAAATCTTGTGGAATCTTGTTCTTAGTCAGTCTAAGAACATGATTCGACAAGGATTTATTTGATAAAACAGTATTAAGTGTACCTTTTTTATATAGGAATTATAGCTAGTACTAATTTTGCTGCCGACTGTATTATCCACATACGCTGAATTTGAGTTTTTTTTACATTTCGAAATAAAAGCTTTTTTAAAATATTTTCGTGCCCTAGTATAGTATTCTTTAGTGATGAAATAGTGTTGTAGGGATGTTTATTTATATTTCTTTCGACGACGCTCTAATCCGGGGAACTAGGTAAATTAGTGGCTATAAGTTTGTAATGATGTGGTTGTGGATTTTTGTCAGTCATCTAATCCTGAATCTTAGGATTTCTTTATATGTAGAAAATAAATAGGAACATAGCTGTATACATTGGATAATATACAATAAAATATAAGCAGCTCCAATTCATCTAACTTAGACGTATGATTTCTTGTCGAATTCAGTATAAAATTTCACCTGCTTAAAGCCCTGATTTATAGCAATCACAAAAGTTTTGTATTCGCGCACTGACAGAGAAACCCGATAACATACATACAGTTAAATCATATTCAAAACATCCATAAGTCTCTCAAATACTATAAATCGAAAATTATATACTGTATTTTTAAATTAAAGAGCACTGTAAAAATAACTTATACATTAATTTTTACTATTTAGACATCTTTTATAAGTAGGATTTAAATTCTATATTAAAAGATTTATGCAGTAAAAAATGTTAATAATGAAATTATTGATTTTTTATTTCATTCAGATCAGGCATGTCCTTTAATAAAATGTCCTGCAGATTGCGTTGTGGTCAAAGATGCTAACTCATGTCCAAGATGCGAATGTGAAAAGTCACCCACAAGTACGTATGCAAAATAATATGAATTATAGCTGCTGTCAATTTTATTTACTTTTAAATAATATTTACTTTTTTTTTTTTTTTTTTTTTTTTTTTAAGGCAAAATTTTTCAAACAAAATATAATTGTTATCTTCACTAGAGTTAACGAATTATTCCCACTTGCGCGATTCCCATTTGTGCGACCAGAAATTGCAAGACCGGGCGTGCAGGTGATTTTTTCCTTTTTGACTTGACAATCTGAGAACGCCCGTAACTCGGTTCCGCGGCAATCACTACCACATACGTAAAGACCAAAAAAATATCACTGGACACCCCTACCTGGCTGTGCATGAATCTGAAAACGCTGGTAACTCGTTTTCGCAGCAATCAGTATCACGCACGTCCACGTATATACGCTTCGCGCACATGAGAAAAAAAAAAAAAAAATCACTGGAGACCTCTACCTCGCTGAGAACGCATGCAACTCGCACTATTCTTGTTTTTTTTCTTTGGTCACGCAAATGGGAATCGCGTATATAGGAAGACATCGAGTTGACATCAATTTTTGGTATTGGAAAAAAAAGAAGAAGAAGAAAGAAAGAAAGAAAAAAAAAAAAAAAGATTAAAGTAATATAGGAGATAATCTTTGGAAAAACTAAAATTTCGTTGGAATATCTTATTTATTATTAAGTATGTTTGCTTTATATGAAAAATATTTTTTATTTATTTATTTATTTATTTATTTATTTTTTTTGTTTTGTTTTGATTTGGCAATAACATTCTTAAAACATACATTGCTATTTAAGGTTATTAGTTTCCCTTAAATAAACAAAATTTATTTTAAAGGTATTAAGATCTCGTAAAATAACATATTGAATGAAATTTCACACAATATTGCTATTTATAAAAGAAAGTTTCAGTCTTTTTTTTTTTTTTTTTTTTTTGGGGGGGGGGGGGGGGAGTGGGATAAGATTCCAAGAAGTTGAAGCCAAAGGATATCATTAGAATCTCTTAAAAAGATCATCTTAAAAAGACCCCTAATCATCTTAAAAATACCCCTACCGAGTGCACTACCTCAGGCCTAGTATTCTCGAGCAGTCAATTGGCCTTAACCCTAACACCAACAGCAACACTAAAGAACATATAAAGAAGAATGATAAAGGAGGTCGGTATAATAGAATCATTTATTTTTAGGGGGGAAAATTCCGTCAGGTAATTTCACATAATAAGTGCTTTTTATATCCAAGTTTATGTAATTCTACGACCAGTAGAGACGCTAACAAATTGGGTGCCCTTCCATAAAATTTTTAAAGGGCTCTCTTCAAACAATAAAGCCTTAAGGTTTTTAATTGTTCACATCCATCTATTTACAATATATCAAATTCTAGATTTATTTTTTAAGAAATGAACTAAACACAATAGTGTTAGGAAAGTTTTACGCTTCAAGGTTAATACAACAAAATTATGAAGTTTATATAGCTGATTTATTTGACATGTTTATTTTGAACTCTTACCTGATAGTACAAAAAGTATTGAAGTTAAAAGCCTCCGCAAGTTGTGTTTGACATAGTTGAAAAAAAAAAAAAAAAAAAAAATATATATATATATATATATATATATATCCAAATATAGTTATCAAAAAAATAGTTATCCAAAAAATAGATTTTTGGACTCGGGTGACCTTAAAACATGTACATCAGGTGAAAACTCGATATCGAAATTTTTGACTGACAAGGGAAGTATGAATCAGTAAAATTGCTATTGAAACCAAACCAGGCTTAAATTAAAGAGCATGGTCGAAAACATTGGATACAGTACAAATTTGCTGCAACAACCCCCATGGAGACGAGATATGACACCGTAACAGTTTTAGTTATTTCTATAAAAGCCAACAAAACACACACCGTAATAAGAACGGGTGGTGTAATGGTAGCGTGCTTGACTTCTGATACGGAGGTCATGGGATCGAGTCCCCGCAAGGGCGTTTTATACTTTAATTTTTTATTTCAACTGACATATTTATTTTTTACATTTTTAATTAAATCAAATCATTATTTTAAGAGAAAAAATTAATTATATTATAAAAAGCTTTTTTTTTTCAGCGCGGACAATTTAATAATTTAGTAATTTTTACCAATTTATTTATTTATTTATTAAATTTAAAGAAATTAATAATTTAACAGTAAATAATTTTCTATTACATTTAGATAAGATTTTGTTAATTATTACATTCAGATAAAATTTTGTTAATGATTACGTTTTATGCAAATTTTTAATTACTATTTTTTAACAACGACATTAATAACAAGAGTTAATCGTCTGCTCTTATCTGTATTATTTATTCATGCAATTTTTTGGATGAAAAATCCTGAAGGAACAACTGCTGTTGCTTAACTATTCGACGTCGCATTTAACTTTTATTTCAAATACATTTCATTAAACAACTGTCAAATTTGGTGGTGTCGGAAGAACTGATGATAATGTTGAACACAATGACAAATTTTCTCAAAATGATTTTACTAATTTATAATTTGTTTACATCTCAAAAAATTCAAAATCTGGGTAAATATGAATTTTACAAATCTAGTAATCTCGACGAAAGTCAAATATTTAACAAAATGTTCGCGATGAACAATAATTGACGTCCAACAAAATTGTAATTCAAATAATTGTGATCAATCTTTTTATATTTCTTGTTCAAATTGTGAAAAATACTTATTGTTTCATGATTTTTTTACTTTTAATAATAATTTTTTATAAATTAGAAACTATATTCGTAGCTTTAAACATGATTTTCTTTTTTATAATATATATATATATATATATATATATTTCTTAAATTCATGGTCAATACTTTATTAATTGGAATACTCAAAAAAAAAAAAAAAATCATGTTAATGTAATAAATATTTCCTCTTAAATTAATAATTTAATTTAATTAAAAACGTAAAGAAAAAGATTGAAAAAATAAACAAATTATAAAACGCCCTTGCGGAGACTCGATCTCAGGACCACCGAATCAGAAGTCAAGCACGCTACCACTACACCATCCGTCTTACTTCGACGCGTGTTTTGTTGGTTTTTATAGAAATAACTAAAACTATTAGGGCGTCATATCTTGCCCCCATGGGGGTTGTTGCAGTAAATTTGTACTGTACCCTATGTTTTCGACCATGCTGTTTAATTTAAGCTTGGTTTGGTTTCAATAGCAATTTTACTGACTCATACTTCCCTTTTGTGAGTACAATATTTCCACATCCTTCGTAGAATGGTACGAAAAGTAATGTGCATATTTAAACCTTTTGACTGAATTAGGAAATTCATAATAAATTTTCGTCTCTTCAAATAAAAATACTTAATAACCTTAAAAAATTTTCACACTTTATGTGTTTCATTAATTATTATTTCGTACCTTAATTTTGAAAATAATTTAAATTGTTGTTTATGATGAAATGTTGGCGTTGTTTTTTGTTTTTTTTTAAATCTACTATTCTAGATATATGTCCTCAGATACTCTGCAAAGAAGGTTGCCGTTTAGATACAACTGCTAAACCATGCTCCAAATGTAACTGTGATGAACAAGGTAAAATATAAAATTAAGATTTATGTATCATTTACTGAAAGAGACTTTATTTAATAGGTGTTAAGAAAATTTAATTCCCTTAGAATTTCATCACCATTTTTACCATGTTCGTTCATTTATTAAATATAATCTACCTGTAATTCTTATAAATGATTCTAAAATTGAAATTAGTATATTGAGGCCATCATTCTCTTTCATATAATTCTATATATCAAAAATATCGTTCTATAATACAGAATGATATTTCTGTTGAATGATGTAATAATGGGTATAAAATGGTTGGGTATACAACAATATAATGTAAGTGATGTTATACCATTCCATATAACACCGTCTACTGGTTACCATAAACAAATATTTAGTCTTAGCTTTTCACATTAAGGATTTTACATACGTGGTGTAATTTTAATCAAAAGATGTTGAGCTATAACAACCATATGGAAAATCGTAATGGTGAGTAATAACAGCTCGACCTTTCGACCGATGCACATTCAAATTAACTATTATATTTTTAAATTGTCCATTTTATATATACAATTGGTGCATTTTTACACTGTAGAATCTGCGATATAGCCTTTCCGTATTCGGTGAGAAGTTATCACCTGTCGGCTGATATGTACCCAAATTGAATCAGCATAGTTTTTCACAATGATTCTCTTTCATATCGCCAATTTATGCTACGGTGTAACTGAATATTAATTTTTATGAAATTCTCTGCATTAATTCGTGATCTAGAATTCCTACAAAACACTGGTCACACACAGTGGATAGATTTTTAAAAATTATCAAATCGTGTTAAAATTTTTTCGAATAAATCCTTCAGAACGAATGGAAAACGAATAAATTCTTCGGAATCCGAAATTCGAAAAAATTTAAGAAACCAATATTTTCTCCTATAAATATAGAAAAGAAAGTAAAAAAAAAAAAAACTTGTTAAAGCCCAGCATTAGTTCATTCTTTATTTTCGACATTAACTTAGGTGTATTACAAGAATGATAAACTGTATGGTAATTTACTTCTGTAATTTAATCAAATTTTTTAAAAAAATATTCTTATGCGGGTTTATATTACAAAATTTATTCAGAATTATCAGAACAGAACTAATTAGTTAATCATAAAACAACTTTTGTTTTTTGTCATTGTGAATAATTTGTTATAAAATCTAGAAGTCTAATAATTTATTCTATATTCAAAAAAAAAAAAAAAAAAAAAAAAAAAAAAAAAACATAAATATAAATATAAATTCTATCTGAAATTTCGGGGAAATCTTGAAACAAAATAGTCGAAGTATCAATATAAAATTACTTCCTTTCTTTCGTTAAAAAGCACTTTTCCTGTAAATTTATAAGACTATCCCGTGAAAAAATAAAAGTAACTTAAATTTGTGGGTTTTCCCTTCTAAATACAAAAAATGAAAAATTCCCGTAAAAAATAGAAGAATTTCCATTTTTTGTCTTTTGAATAGTTAATTTTATTGTTCTTGGTAAAAATACTTTCACAAAATCGGGCATCGATTTCGAATATTTTGGGGTTTGGAAACAGATTTGGCAATCACTGACGTTTTCCTCTGTATAACAGCGTTGTAAAAAAATCTGAAGTGAAACAACCACACGACTTCCATTACCCATTATTACACGTATTATATGCATTTTTTGGCGATGATGTTATCGGAAGACATAAAAGTGACCTAAAGAAGAAGAAACCTAAATTTTTTTCCGGTAAGAGAAGCTTTATACACATGTAAAGACATATAAAACGAAGCTTACATATAGAGAGGTAAAAAATAAGGGGAAAAAAATGGTAGAGTCATTTTTTGAAACACCAATTTCCGACATCTAAAACTGACCTACCTAAGCAGGATGATTGTTAATTTTCCTCTAATAACCACGTAATACATGAGAAAGGAATGGATTTATATAACAATTTTCATGAAAATCGTTCGACCCGTTTTTGAGATACCAACATTTACCAAAACTCAATTATTGACCGGAAAACAATAATTACATACAAAAGGATATTTAAAAGTGAATTAATTTGGCGAGTTTGAAAAAAATCCGTACAGCCGTTTTTAAAGGAACGCGCTCGCGAGACCTGAAATTGAGATATATATACAGAACAAATTATCAATTTTTCTGAACTAACTAACTATATCATTCGAAAGGGCATCTAATAGAGTGTTTATGTAGCAACTTTGAAGAAAATCGTTAGAGCCGTTTTTGAGATACGGACTTACGGTCCCATTTCCGGTTTTTCAATTTTCACAAAATTTGGAAACTTCATCTGTACACCAGACCTATTTCAATTCTGAAGTTTTGTAGTTCTATCTTTATTACTTTCGGAGATATGATAGCCAGAAGATTCTGCACATATGCACATACTACATACATACATACATACACACACACTGACCAATTGCCAAAAACCAGTTTTTTGAACTCAGTGGACCTTAAAACGTGTAAATCAGGTGAAATCTCGATATCGAATTTTTGAGCCGAATACTTTACTTCCATTACCTACGGTAGTAGGGTAATGGAAGTAATAACGGTATGAGGAAGTCAGGAATGGAATTGTCGGCCAGAAGTGGAATAACAAAAATAATGAAGCGAACAATACATGCTATAAACACAAAATAATAGTAAATTTTTAGCGCATAAGAAACGGAACCACAATTTATTCTAATAAAATATTCTGGCATTGATATAAGGAAAAATAGAGTATAAATTCTGGTATAACACACCAAGAATTTTAGATTTTTCATTTTCTAGGTCTTGAATTTACAGTTTGAATTCGTTGTTTCGTATAGTGATAGCCTAATCCAAGAAAAATAAATTTTTTGATACTATCTTTTACACTCAGTGTCATAAAAAGTTATGCATTAAGGCAGAGTTGTTCTAACGGAAAGAAATTTTACATGTGTGAGTACAGCGTACATATAAGTAAGTGATTACAAAATTAAGTCAAGAGGATAATTTATTATAAAAAAAATTTCAAATGAAAGGTGACTCTACTATCCTGTTGGACCACTTCTAACTGGAATCCAGGATGCAATATGAGTGGGCACTGATGCATACAGATTCCGTATGGTGTCTTGCGTCATATCATTCCCCATTTCTTATAACTGCGACTCAAGTTCAGAACAACTCGTACGTTGACCAGCTTGCTGTCCTAAATGATCCCAGACATGCTCGATTGGTGACAAATCTGGGGATCGAACAGTCCAGGATAAGGTAATAGTATGGCAGAAGTATTCCTGTGACACATCCTTGCTGTGTGTGGGCAATCATTATCCTGTTGAAAAGATGCCTATTAAAAGTCCTGACATGAGTTGACAATACTTGGTGGCAGTGATGTTGTTGAACCACTGCCAACATGCAATAGTGGCAAAGGTGTTGCTGAAGGATGATCCGAACGTACCGCTCCGCTGACAAAGTTGCATTGATCAGTATTAGAGATGAGCGAGTATCGTATGTGATGGCTCCTTACACCAAGCATGGGAGCGATATGCCTCTGTAAAGCAAAGTCAGGATTAATACGTTCACCACCTCCTACGTTCCAGCACCTTGGAATAACTACAAGCAAATTTTTTCTACGTCTCTTTTGTACAACTGAGAGCTTGAAAAATATACAAAATTAGTTTGATGGGACCATCACAACACTTTCTGCTATAGTATTCTAAAACATTAACGGTTCGGAAAACTATGTAAAATTATCATCCTTAACCAAATTAAATCTTGACTCGTCGCTGAAGACAATCTGGTTCCATTCGATTGTGGTCCAATCTCTTTGAGTATGACTCCACTCCAAACAGAGGGTCATTGATATCACACGTAATGGGGACAGCGATACAAAATGCTCTTTAGAAACCGCCTTGCAACGATACGGATAGACACGTGAGACTTAGTAAAGTTTTATCTGTGTTTGTATAATGGATAGTGATGAAGTTGGCGCTACACGTGTGAGACGGATGATGTGACGTATGATGTGACGGTCGTACCTGCTATTAGTCTGGCGAAGGCGTCCTGAGTCTGGACGACGTGTATGTGACCTTTATCTTATCCACTAGTCCCAATTCTCTTCACCGTGCTGTCAGAAAGGCTACTCATCGAGCTGACAACCCATTCAACACCTCAACGACTAATTCTCTACGAGTGATTCTCTTTCGAACTCTGACATCTAATCGTTTTGTTTTCGATGACGATGTAGCGGCATCCTGGATGTAGAAGTACAATTCTGCAATGGAATAACTACAGGCAAATTTTTTCTACGTCTCTTTTAGTACAACTGAGAGCTTAAAAAAATTACACAATTAGTTTGATGGGACCATCACAACACTTTCTGCTATACTATTCTAAAAAATTAAGGGTTCGGAAAACTATGTAAAATTAGAAAAAGATTTTATAAAGGTGACACTTATCAGCTGAAATGCACACCAAAACTATGTCATAAAATTGTTTCATAAATCATCTCACGTATAAATGTAGGTGCAGTTATATAAAATAGAAAGAGAAATACTGTTCTTGTAAATGAAGAAAACTGTAGCATAGCCGCGTCATCTTTCGGTCGATATGCACATAAATTAATTTAACATAAGTTTTCATTATAGACATCTCAGCTTCCAAGTTTGGTGCACTAATACACTATAGAAACTGAGATATAGCTTTCTCCTAAATAAGAAAAATTTTCCTATAGTCTCCTATTGGCCAATACGCACAAAAAGTTTACAGACACCAACTTAAATCAAGTTGTAATTAAATATGGAAACTTGTGTTTCATGGAAACTTGTGAGTTAACCCTTTAACGTTCACTACTTAATTTATTTTAAAAATTACTAAACTAATTGTAAAAATGACTTTTAGACACATAGCTGATCCTAAATATTAAAAAAAAAAAAAAAAAAAAAAAAAAATAGCATAGTTCCTTTTCGATAAATTTTTGTTTGAAACATCGATAGGTTAACCTTATTAAATTCAAATAATATTTAATTTAATAAATAAAACACTTTATAAGTAAACATTATCGACTACAAAAACTCGTAAAAGTTGTTTCAGGTAAAAATAATAGTCCAGCTCTTCATTAAATGAAAAAAACTAGACGTGAGTGCATCATCAAACCAGCAATTTGCACTCGCGCACACTAAGAAACTTCAAGTGACTTACGCATTTAGCTTCCTTTGAAGCATTATTTGTTAGATTTTGGAATAGTGCTTCTACCTACCGAACAGAAAATGAACAAAAGTTTAAAACCTGATTAAAATAAGGGGGAAATGTTTAAAAACTGCTGCAAAAAAAATTGTTAAATTATGTCAAATGTTTGGTTTTACTGCGAAACCAATGAACGTTAAAGGGTTAATTTTTGATCTAGAGCTACCACAAATTTTTTGTCACATACACACAGCCGTATACTTACATTTTCTAAAAATAGCCAAATCGGATTTAGAACATCTCAAAATTTGTAAATCTTCATCAAACTGGTATTGAAAAATTTTTACGAATCCATTACTTTCTTCTTTTGAATAAAAATGGAAAGTAAAAGGTCATAAAACAGATTTTCAATCGAAGTTTCCAATAAATATATTAGGGGGGAAAAATTAAAAAAGTAATATATTTGCTTTCTTTTTATTTCCTTCTTCCAAAAGCAATTTCTATTTCAATTGGCAAAATTTTGAAGCATCTTTCTCTAAACAGGTAAATGTGGACCAGATGAACAAGAATATGAATGCACACCATTCTGTTCCAACCGTTGTAATCCTCTTAAAGTGTGTCCAAAGATTTGCATAAAGGGATGTTTCTGTAAGGAAGGACTTGTCCTTGACGATAACGGTAAATGTGTAAAGAAAGACCAATGCAACCCCAAAACACCTGATGACAAAAAATGCAAGAAAAACGAACAGTATTACTCGTGCAAACCAACATGCAACAATACTTGTGAAAACTATGGAAAGAAGGTCGCTTGCCCACTTTATTGTACAAGTGGTTGTTTCTGTAAGAAGGGTTTGGTATTAAGAAAGGACGGAGAATGTGTAGAACCCGAAAAATGCACTAAAGGTAAGTTATTACTTTATACTGAACATATATGTATAAATACCATATTTATTTATTTATTTATTTATAATAAATTTCATTTAACAACAGCAACAACAATAATAATAATACACTATGTACTTGTGAATTGTTTTCCTGAAGTCCTCTGTTATATAGATGAATAAGTTTCTCCAAAGGTGAAATATCACTTTTGATTTGAAAAAAAAAAAAAGCTTTCAAAATAAACTAGTATGCTGTGGCCACCACATGACTTTCTGTTATATTTTCCTATAAAAATCCACACAGTAAAGAAAACTTATTAAAATTATTATTTATTAAAACTATCTTCAATAATGAATGCAAACGATTATCGTCCTAGAGAAGTATAATACTCTATATGCAAACAAAATCAATTTTATGCTCTGCAAACGACATCTTATTTTTTTTTTTTTTTTTTCCGTTAAAAATGAAAAAAATCGATAACTTTATTTTAAATTATCACAGACTAATAGTTCAACCATTTGTTTTAAAGGTACAAACGAGTTTTTTTTTTCACTAACATACCGCGTTGTATCCATATTATCCTTTCATATTTTAAACAGGTACGCCTGATCAAATGACTTCATATCGCGAATTCTGAAGCTTTTTTAGCTGAATTTCCGATTGCGTAACATCTGAAGGTATTATAATAAAGGACGGCTGTCACACTGAACATTTACAGTCTTAGCTGCGATGTTGAATGTACTGCACCACCGTAGAAAACTAACTTTAAAATTAATATGTCACCTAGTGAAGGATATTTGAACTGATTTTTTAATAAATCTTTTGTTACCAGTCGCTTAGAGCTCAATCCCTAAAGTGCAATAACTCAGAATAGGTCTCTGAATAACTCTGAATCGCAGTGACTACATACTCTTTCGTAAAAATCAACTCACTCCTATTTATCACTTTTGGCGATGGCGCTTGTCTATGACTCCATGTAGAATCCCATGGTAAGCTTGAGATCTATGTTCCCGTGTGTCGAAAAGCTTCGAAACTTC
The DNA here is from genome assembly GCA_963930645.1 of Salticus scenicus. NCBI lineage: Eukaryota > Metazoa > Arthropoda > Arachnida > Araneae > Salticidae > Salticus > Salticus scenicus. Next base: position 168,496,100 of record OZ005659.1, read on the forward strand.
GGGAACCCTGAACTACCATTTTTCACCAAATTTGGTCGCCCACTTGCCAAGTTTGTCGCCAAGACTGACCAACTGGAAGTAAATGATCTGCCCTTTTATTTTCACTTCGCCTGTAAAACTACTTTCATTTCAACAGTACAATTGATGCAGGAAAAAGGCTTAATCCCTTGTATCAATATGCTATGAGCACTATTTCTGCCTTATTTTGGACAACTAATGTTTCTGTGGTTATATATATTTTCCATTAAACATATTTTTATTTTTATTTATTTATTTAAATTCTAATTTGAATTAATTAAATATTTCTGCCCGACAGCGCGCAAGTGCAGTCGCACACAGCAGCCCATTTATTTGCATGTTAAATTAGCGTAATGGTTGGTATATAAAAAAATAAATAAATAAGTAAGTAAACATTATCGGACCATACAACTTTATTATATCTCACTCTTGGCGGCTTTTAAATTTTTCTCGCCATAATAGCGATGGATTTATTTATTTATTTATTTATTTTTATTTTATTTTTTTTGGGGGGAGGGGGGGGGGTAATAATTTCTTGCATAGGAATTGAAAGCCTATTTTGCTAACACTTTTATCGGACGCCTTTTCGTTAATATATAAGAATCCTTCATATTCTGTTTATTTTACTAATGGTTTAGGTTTAAAATAGTGCTTGCTGAAATAAATTTTCTATTTTTAAAACTGCATTTTCTTTCCTATAAAATTATGTACTCAAATAAAAATAGATCATTTATGTGACTACTATTTCGGTTTATTTATTTATTTTTTTTTTTTTTTTTTTTTTCGCGCAGGAGGATCTATAAATAAAACTGATTTTAGTACAACATATATTAGCATCGTAAACTATATTAGCACTTTATCAATGTGTAAAAAATTTTTTTAAAGTGATAATGACGTAAATTTTTGTGAGTACTGGCAAACCCGTGCGAAATTCTCGCACTTTATTTGTTTTCTTTATTTACTTTACAATTTGAAACTCATAAATATTATACCAATTTTACCACCTAATTAAAATTTTAATTTACAAAAAGCCAAATTATTATTAGAACCAAATTAACACTGTGCGAAAGTGAAACCAAAATCATTGAAGAAAAGTTTAAAAATAAAATTCATGGGCGACGACCCAGATTTCATTCCTCACGTTCTAGTACAGGACCCCCATGAAGCTTTTTGAATTTTTGTCGCCATGTTAGCGATCACTTTTTATTTGTTTATTTTGGCACAAATTTTTGTTAAAAAATAAATAAAATAAATAAATAATAATAATAATTCCTCTTTTGATTATACTTTTTATGATTGTGCTTTACAGTCAATTTATGATAATAATTCATATTCTGTATATATCTTTAAAGTATAGAGTTCTAACAGATGACGTCACGAGCATGTTTGCTGAGGGACAGTTGACCTCACTGACCCATTTTATCAATGCGGAATAGTGTTACAAATTTATTGTAACACAGTGTTGTAAATGTATTTGCAAAACCATAAAAAAATTCGACTACTACGCTTCCAAAGGCATGGAAAAATTATCGTTGTCCTTCAGCAAAGTACGGTTGCTAAGAAGAAAGTCATGTGGTTGTTAGAACTCTATTGGTAGGTATTAAATAGCGTTTACAAAGATTCTTAAAACGCAAATTTTAAAAATAAATTTTTCTATAAAACAATCTCATCAAACAAATGTCGTCATTTTTTCCTCTCAGATCATTAAGCTGGCTCCGCGTGCTTAAATATTGTCCATTTATGAATGTTATTTTTTATCCTCGCGTATTTTATTAATTACATCACTATCGTATCGTTTTGACAAAATATAATCCTAACTGGACCATGTTAGAGAAATTTTATTTATTTATTTATTTTTTTTTATTCACGTTTAGATAAATGTATTTATTTTCCTGTCGGGAAAAAAAAAAAAATGAACTCGTAAATTTTTTTGGCAACAATTAAATTATGGATAAAATTTAAATGGTTAATTTTTTGCTATTATTAGCTTAATATTTTCATATTTCTATTAATTATAGGAAAACTAATCAAAAATTCGAAAATCTGACTTCGATGTGCACAATGACCCTTCGGGGGGCACCTTTGTGTTAAATCGCGTGACTGTCCGAGCTACCGTTTACGAGAACAGTTAAATATATATATATATACAAATATTGCTCACTTAATAGTTGTTTCAGGTGAAAATAATAGTCCAGCTCTTCATTAAACGGAAAAAATAAAAATCTGGTGTGAAACAACTACACGACTTCCATTACCCACTATTACACATATTATATGCATTTTTTTTGGAGATAATGTGATCACAAGATATAAAAGTGACCTAAAGAAGTAGAAACAACATTTTTCTGGTAAGATAAACTGTATACACATGTAAAGGCATATAAAACGAAGCTTACATAAAGCGAGGTAAAAAATAAGAAAAAAAATATATATATGTGGTAGAGTTATTTTTTGAAACACCAATTTTCGAGATCTACCTAAACTTCTGACCTACCTAAACAGGGTAGCTGTTAATTTTCCTCTAATAATTACGTGATACATAAGAAAGAAATGGATTTATATAACAATTTTCAAGAAAATCGTTAGAGCCGTTTTTGAGATACCAACTTTTACCAAACTCAATCATTAACAGGAAAACAATAATTATATACAAAACCATATTTAAAAGTGAGTTAATATGGCGAGTTTGAAAAAAAAAAAATCCGTACAGCTGGTTTTAAAAGAACGCGCTTCCGAGACCTGAAATTGAGCTATTTATACAGACCGCCTGTCAATTTTTCTGAACTAACCAACGATGTCATTCGAAAGGACATCTAATAGAGTGTTTATATAGCAAGTTTGAAGGAAATCGTTAGAGCCGTTTTTGAGATACGGACTTACGGTCCCACTTCCGGTTTCCGATGTCCCACTTCCGGTTAAACTCAATTATTGGCAGGAAAACAATAATTACATACAAAAGCATATTTAAAAGTGAGTTAAAATGGCGAGTTTGAAAAAAATCGGTTCAACCGTTTTTAAAGGAACGCCTTTGCGAGGCCTGAAATTGAGCTATTTATACAGGACGCCTATCAATTTTCCTGAACTAACCAACGATGTCATTCGAAAGGACATCTAATAGAGTGTTTATATAGCAAGTTTGAAGAAAATCGTTAGAGCCGTTTTTGAGATACGGACTTACGGTCCCACTTCTGGTTTCCGATGTCCCACTTCCGGTTAAACTCAATTATTGGCAGGAAAACAATAATTACATACAAAAGCATATTTTAACTTCCGGCCACTTCCGGTTTCCGATGTCCCACTTCCAATTTTTCAATTTTCACCAAAATTTGGAAATTTCATCTGTACACCAGACGTATTTCAATTCTAAAGTTTCGTAGCTCTATCTTTATTAGTTTCTGAGCTATAATAGCCAGAAGATTCTACACACACACATACACACTGACCAATTGCCAAAAACCACTTTTTTGGACTCAGGGGACCTTAAAACGTTTAAATCAGGTGAAAACTCGATATCGAATTTTCAGACCGAATACAATACTTCCATTACCTACGGTAGTAGGGTAATGGAAGTAACTAGACGTGAGTGTATCATCAAACCAGCAATTTGCACTCGCGCACACTGAGAAACTTCAAGTGACTTACGCATTTAGCTTCCTTTGAAGCATTATTTGTTAGATTTTGGAATAGTGCTTCTACCTACCGAACAGAAAAGGAACAAAAGTTTAAAACCTGATTAAAATAAGGGGGAAATGTTTAAAAATTGCTGCAAAAAAAAAAAAAAAAAAAAAAAAAAAAAAATGTTAAATTATGTCAAATGTTTGGTTTCACTGCGAAACCAATGAACGTTAAAGGGTTAATTTTTGATCTAGAGCTACCACAAATTTTTTGTCACATACACGCAGCCGTTTACAGACATTTTCTAAAAATAGCCAAATCGGATTTAGAACATCTCAAAATTTATAAATCTTCATCAAACTGGTATTGAAAAATTTTTACGAATCCATTACTTTCTTCTTTTGAATAAAAAAGGAAAGTAAAAGGTCATAAAACAGATTTTCAATCGAAGTTTCCAATAAATATATTAGGTGAAAAAAAAATTTAAAAAATAATATATTTGCTTTCTTTCTATTTCATTCTTCCAAAAGCAATTTCTATTTCAATTGGCAAAATTTTGAAGCATCTTTCTCTAAACAGGTAAATGTGGACCAGAGGAACAAGAATACGATTGCACACCATTCTGTTCCAACCGTTGTAATCCTCTTAAAGTGTGTCCAAAGATTTGCATAAAGGGATGTTTCTGTAAGAAAGGACTTGTCCTCGACGATAACGGTAAATGTGTAAAGAAAGACCAATGTCACCCCAAAACACCCGATGACAAAAAATGCAAGAAAAACGAGCAGTATTACTCGTGCAAACCAACATGCAACAATACTTGTGAAAACTATGGAAAGAAGGTCGGTTGTCCACTTTATTGTACAAGTGGTTGTTTCTGTAAGAAGGGTTTGGTATTAAGAAAGGACGGAAAATGTGTAAAACCCGAAAAATGCACTAAAGGTTAGTTATTACTTTATACTGAACATATATGTATAAATGCCATATTTATTTATTTATTTATAATAAATTTCATTTAACAACAGCAACAACAATAATAATAATACACTATGTACTTGTGAATCGTTTTCCTGAAGTCCTCTGTTATATAAATGAATAAGTTTCTTCATAGACGAAATATCACTTTTGATTTGAAATAAATCTTTCAAAATAAACCAATATGCTGTGGTCACCACATGACTTTCTGCTATATTTTCATATAAAAATTCACACAGTAAAGAAAACTTATTGAAATTATTATTTATTAAAATTATCTTTAATAATGAATGCAAACGATTTTCGTCCTAGAGAATTATAATATTATATATGCAAACAAAATCAATTTTATGCTCTGCAAACGACATTTTATTATTAATTTTTTTTTTTTCGTTAAAAATGAAAAAAAAAAAAAAAAAAAAAATGATAAGTTTATTTTAAATTATCACAGACTAATAATAGTTCAACCATTTTTTTTGAAGGTACAGACGAGTTTTTTTTTTTTTTTTTTTTTTTTTCCCCACTAACGTATTGCGTTGTATCCAGATTATCCTTTCATATTTTAAACAAGTACGCCTGATCAATTGACTTCATATCGCGAATTTTGAAGCTTTTTTAGCTGAATGCGTAACATCTGACGGTATTATAATGAAGGACGACTGTCACATTGAACATTTACAGTCTTAGCTGCGATGTTGAATGTACTGCACCACTGCAGAAAACTAACTTTACAATTAATATGTCACCTGTGTGTGTGTATTATTTTTAAGATTTGAAATAAAGTTTTTTAAAGCTAAAATGTTCTTTTCTTTTTCATTTTGTGTAAAAATGTACCAATTGTAAAATTTCGAAAATTTCATAAAGTACATAAAAAAAAAAAAATTAAAATATCTTATCTTTATTTTCATTGCACCCCCCGCCCCCCCCCCCCCAAAAAAAAAAAAAAAAAAAAAAAAAAACACACACACTTGAACACCCTCTAATATATGCGAATACTAATTTTGGTTGCTCTGTGATGTTGAGCCTATGCACAGGAAGACAGACATAAACACAGGTCATCTTTTATTAATACACAGAGTATGTCTACCTTTACGGAAAATTCTAACACAAAACCCATTATAACATAAAAGGAATGATTCAGCAAAAAAACGGATTGTCATAACATTTTCACTCTTAGTTCAAACGACAAAATAATATCTCACACTTTTGGGCTCCCTTCATACTTTCATGAAACACCTAAGTACTATTTATCATGACCGATTATGTGTCTGTTTACTCTCTATTTAAAATTTTCTTTTATATAGTTTTTAATTACCATGTTTTTATTAACTTCGATTCTTGTTTGTTTGTTTGTCCGGTACAAATCTTGCAATCTATTCTTAACCAACTTCCTTGCTAGCTAGACATTTGAAACTTTCCCAGTAGATCAGAACACGGTGACAACACAATACTTCGAAGTCAGATTTTCGAATTTTCGAATATTTTTCTTTTAATTAATTAAAATATGAAAATAATAAGCTCTTAATAGCAATAAAATGGCCATTAAAATATTAGCTATAATTAAAATGTTGCAAAAAAAAAAAAAAAAAAAAAAAATACGAGTTCGTTTTCATTTGATATAAAAATAAATACATTTAATTCAACGTGAAAGTTAAAAAATTATAAAAAGTTAAATTATGCATCGTACAAAAGTTGACGTCATTATAATTTAAAAATTTTATACACATTCATAAGTGCTAATGTCGCTTTTGTCACGATGCTAATATACTTTGTTCTAAAAGGATAAATATTTTATTTTTAAAACCAGCTTTTTTTTTTTTTTTTTTTCACTATTATTATTATTTCACTGAACTGAGTCCGCTTGCTTAAATATTGTTTAAATATTATTTTTTATCCTCGCGTATTTTATTAATGATTCATCAGAAAATTTAAAAACAGGGTATATATAAAATGTTTTTTTTTTTTTTTTTATCTCATAATTATTTTTAACTTAAAGTAACTTAAAAATCTTTTCTTTGAAATGTAGTTAATCATTGGGTAAAGCAGGTCAGCTAAATGCTGTTTTAACCAAGAATAAAGGTTTTAAACAAATTAAGGTTAGAAAAACATTTGGGATACCACATTTGTGTAACGTAGGCCATATGAAAATGATAAAACACTGATCTAATTAGTAATGTACTATTATAGTTAATGAGTACAAATCACTGGTTAAATATCTTGGTTAGAACTTGAACTAAACAATACTGTTTATTAAAAATATTCCTTCTTTCTAGGAGATAATGATCAACCTGGTGATGACGACAATGACAATGATGATGATAATGAAAATGATTATAACAGTGATGGTGATGATGATGATCATAACAACGATGGGAATGATGGTCATGAAAATGATCAAAACAGCGATGGTAATGATGACCAGGAAAATGATCATAACAGCGATGGTAATGATGAACAGGAAAATGATCATAACAGCGATGGTAATGATGACCAGGAAAATGATCATAACAGCGATGGTGATGATGATCATGAAAATGATCATAATAGCGATGGTGATGATGATAATGAAAACGATTACAACAAAGATAATGATGATGATACTGAAAATGATGAGGACTTTGATGACAATGATAACAATCAAGGTAAAGATTATCATAATTTACAAAAGAAATTCCTGCCTCGATACACGTAAACTACTTATTAAAAGATAAACGCAATATAAAAAATACACTTCTATTCAATTATAAAAATATTTTTATTTAATTTTAGTAATATGTAAATTTATTGAGGTTTTTTTTGTAATCCATCTGTTGGAAAAGTAACAATAAAGATCCAAAATAAGATGACTCACTCCCAGGGTTGTACATAGATTTTACGCGTTCTTATAGTTTTTCAAATGCAAATCGTAGTATTATTTATAAAAAAGAGTAATCTGGTGTGTCACTCACACAACATTCACTTACCCTGAAATTTAATACTATAAACAGATTGGATATTAAGGGGTAAGATAACGAGTACTGATATGTAAACCTATGTTAAAAGAATTCACATAATGTTTCGGAACAGCTTTATCTCACAAATAATTCAATGTGAGGGGGCTACCGGCCGCTTAACCAACCCCCCCCCCCCCCCGTTTCATTATTGTACCTACATTTATATAGAATTCAAATCTGTTATTAGATTCAAAAGTTCATTTAAAATTATTTAGACAACTTTCACACGCAACATTTCTTGAAACTTATCAATCTTGATCAAACTTTTCTAGTAACAAACGTATTAACTTCAAAATACTACATTTAGATCGTCTGAAATTATTTGTTTTTTAATTTATTCTAAGAGACAGAGACAAAGGTCAAACATTAAAAACTTGACTTCGGTATTCAGAAAACCTCAAAACGTGTAAATATACAAAAATCAGTAGATGAGTATTTAGCTTAAAAAATACATTTTTTACCATAAGGCTATGAGGAATTCATTTCCATTCCTGAGCAGCTTTCCTGAACACGGTAAAATATTATAGTAAAGCACTTCTACTAACAATAAAAAAGAATGTTATGGTTTAAATATTGTCAGTCCTGTATATCTTCTGAAGGTTATGTACACACCACATTGTGCAAATAAATATAATCCTATATTAATAACACACGGCACAATCTGAAATACATTTCCATCAAATTTCATGTATTGTCTCCCTTTAATCTAGTTCTTTTGTGTAGCCCCGTAAACGAACAGTGTACGATTTCCAAACCATATTCTACATGAAACATGTTTTTACGCGTGTAAAAGATATATATTAGTTTTATTTAGTTTAGTGCAGTCTACAGATGTTTAAATTGTATTTATATCCAATTTCCCCCATAGCCGTAATGTATTTGAATTCTCTAAGGTCTCCCTGTACACGAACCATTTGCTTGATCTCAACGAAAAGTTTAGTGTAGCATCCCTATGTGATACACATTTACGATACCAAATTTGGACTTTCTGCTATTATTTGTTCTCGAGATAGTCTGATAACACACAGAAAGAGAGACTAGCCGCTAAAAACATGATTTTTGGATTCAGGAGACCTCAAAATGTGTAAATTATAACAAAACTCAATTTCAAAACTTTGATCCAAAAACAATACTTTCTCTACCATATATATGGGTAAGACAACCTAAAAAGAAAGGAAAAGAAAGGAAAAAAAAAGATGTACACATTTTCTCATGATTTAAACTTTATCAAACAAACGAAACGTAGAAATCATTTAGATTCTACAGTCAAAAGACTATAATTGTGCATATTCAGTAAGAAAATAAGTTGAAAAGGGAATTTACTTTAAAGGAAGACATAGCTGCCAACCTAATTCGGAGGACTGTTAGTATTCGCCGCCTTTTCCACAGCACTTAATTTTTATAGTAATTCTCTTTAAATGTATTTACGATGAAATGAGAAGAAAAGCACTCTAAAAAAAAATAAATCTAGGAGGACTTGGCACCTTTGACTTGCCACCACTGAAGGTTACATATAAAGCTTATATTTCCATTTAATATTTATAAATTTTAACTATATTAGGCTTGTTCAATAAAATATATATTCAGGCAACAATTTTTATGGTCCTTATTAAACATTTTTTAAAGATTTGAAATCTTTAAATTGGGTTTTGTCAATTTGCATTTTCTCATGAATTCATGATCTTAAAAATGCTAAATCTTCCACAAATATTTACGAAAAGACTTTTTGTGTGTGTGTGTGTGTGTGTTTAATAGAACCTACTTAAAAGAATTAGGGATGGAGTTTGCAATATCTTTAAAAGAAAAATAAATAAATAAATAAAAAAGGAAAATATAAAAAAAAAAATATTTTTTTTAACTTTCGCATAGGCATGCACTTTTTTATTTGTCCCCAAAAACTAATTAATAAATTTCAAAATTTATCCTAATTCTTTGAAGTAGATTATATTAAAAAGCCCTACCAAAGAAAAAAAAAAAAAAAAAAAAAACTTAAGTATTTTCCTAAATATCTCTAGAAGTTTCAGCATTTTGAAGATCATGAATTCAGGAAAAAATGCAAACAGATGAAAACGCAATTTAAATATTTGAAAGCTGTAAGATCTGTAAAAAATATATCAAAACCCATAAGAATTGTTGTCTGCACTGTTAAAAATTTCCGTAAATTTAATGTAAATATTTATCCAGAGTCTCTGTAAATTTACAGTAATTCTTAGTTAAAAGTGAATAATCGAGATTCTCAATCTTTATTCTGTATCTTTACGTAATTTTATTATTTAGCTTTTTTATTAAAATTAAAAATGACTGTTTTTACTTTAGAAAAAGCATTGCAAGTCCGAAATATATTCTCACCAATAATTAATTAAATTAATATTAGTTATTAAAATGAATGTATAAAATAAGTATTTTAACATCTCCGTTCATTTTTCTCTGTAATTTTACATAAGACTTAAGATAATAGATTACACAGAGTTTTCTGTTGAAATTTTTAACAGTGTGATTATATATTTTACTAGCAGGCTACGCCCGCTTCGCTGGTCACTAAATTTAAAGGAATTTTCAAAAGAATTGAATCACTATTTACTTTTTATATCACATTTTCGCCTTTGTAACATAAAGACGACTCTGAAAGCAAGCCAATGGGGAAATTTTGCCCCATTATAATTCGTTAACTAATACATATTTTTAAATTCCGTTTTCATTTTCCGAAAATTTACAACTATTAAATAATTTATCGCTTTCTAAATATTGATTTTTTTTTTTTTTTTATCTTTTTTAAGATTTTATTTTTAAGCTCATTGTGAAAATTCGCATTTCACAACCTCAAAATAAAATATTAAAAATTAAAAAAAAAAAAAAAAAAAGAATTTTTAGAAAGCCATAAATTGTTTAATAATTGTGAAGTTTCTGAATGTGAAAACGGAATTTAAAAATATATATTAGTTAATAAGTTACAATGGGGCGAAATTCTCCATAGAATAACATTGGCTCTGGCTTCTGGAGACGATAAATGGAGAGGCCTCTTAAGGTCAAAAATTCAAAATAACATATTACAAATTAAATTAAATTAAATATTTCTCTTTCGTTTGGCACTCATTTTGCAACAATGCTCTATGGTCTTATGTGAATGATTCTCAAGAATGAATCAACAATTGTTTACAAATTTAATGGATTATGTATGGGAAATAAGTACGCTGTAATTTAAAACTTGCAGCTCTTAGAACTTCAAAACTGATAATTTTTAAAAAAGTTATTCATTATTCTTTAATATTAGACTGCTTTTTGTTTAATATTAGACTCTTATTTTAAGATAAAAGCAATCGAATGATATCGCGTTGTGAAACTTTGCAACCTAATATCTTTAAATCTAATAACTTGATGTATATAGTTTCCTCACGAAAAATGAACAGCTTTTAGAGCTCTTTTAAAAATGTATAGCATCTATGTAGTATCTTTTTAAAAAATGCATCAGTTTTTACTAAAAAAAAAAAATGGCCGACTTTCATTACCAAAATAGTTAAATCTAGACCGATCAAAAAAAGGAGTGGTCCGCCCGGATGGGTTCCGCTGACAAACTCTTTTCTTTATTTATATAGATTGAAGAAACCTAATATAATTAAATTTAGAAACATTAAATGGAAGTATTAACTTTTATGTGAAACCTTCAGTGGTGCCAAGTCAAAAGTGACAAATCTCCTTAAAGTTTTTTTTTTTTTTTTCATATATGACTGAAATTTGAATTCTAATCTCAAGACACTAAAAAGACAAGCTTTTGACTCGCTTTTTATTCTTAATATATTATAATATAAACTAAGTTCGGTGTGTATGGGATAATAATGATCTGCATGAATTTTACGGAACTGATATTAATCTTTATGAAACTATTATTAAAGATAGCAAACACAGTCATTAAAAATTTTATAAGTATGTACTTTTATCGAATGGTGATTCTTAATAACTGTTGCAAGATCCTATGAAGCTGAAGCTCTATGATGTTTGAAATTTCCAACATTTCTTTTGTTGAAGCATTCTTTTATTTATTAGCTGCTGCAAAAGTTATTATTATTATTATTATTATTATTATTTTATTATTTTTTTTTAAGTGTTGTATAGTAGTATTAACTTGCTCAATTTATGAAATTATTTTTTTTTTTTTCATTTAAATTTTTATGTATTAGATATTTCTCAATTTTTACTTTCTTTTACACGCATAAAAAGGTATTGGATATGTAATAAATTTCGACTTCCGGTTTTCGATGGATTTTCTTGTTTTGAGGTATCCTAAACATGATTTGACTATTTTTAAAAATGCTCGTCTGTCTGTCCCAGTGTGTGTGATCAAAATTTTTCGGCAACTCTAGATCCAAGAACAAATGCACAAAATTCAATACAAATTTTATTTAGTTACATCTTGAGATAAACTACTTTGTTGCCTATCAACTTTTTGTGAAAATCGCCCAAACAGTGATTTTGCTATGCTGCGATTTTTCCTATTTATGAGTTAATGCCATCAACCGCTGGGAACACTGTTGATATGAAGGGGTACACATACACTGAAATAATGTTCACATGGCGTCAGACATCAAGGATTGTTCTATGGGGATGATGGGTCCTAATGTGCCACATGGAAACGTCGCCCACTCTTTATAATACCACTACCACCTTGGGCCAACTGTGTACCCCAAAAACGTGATTCGTCGGGCCGGGCAGCATTCTTCAATTCTTCTATGGTTGCGCGCTTCGTAAGCATGTATGTTGCACTGTGTCTTAAGACACACTGTTTGGGTCGCCACAGTTGCAGTTGCTGGTGATTTCGGGCATTGTAAACCTTCGATCACGACGAACAGTGCGTAGCAGTCTCCGTTCTCCTCTGAAATCAATGCACAGTGGTAGACAAACCACTGGCCGGATATTTGCCGTTTCACCATCTGCACATCACTTTTGGTAAGTATTCACAACGACTACACATGAACATCCAACCACACGCGCCATTTCTGTAACATATGCTCCCAGATACCGAGTCATAATGATATGACCTTTATTGAAATCTTATAAATTAACTTCTTTGTCCATTGTGTAGTTAAACACTCTACGTTTATTTAAAAAACAATGCGTGGGTGTCTTATATACTCAGGCATCAGTCGGATGTGCGCCGAGGTTTTGTTTCCGGATGAGCTCTTTCTCTAGATGAGGTGTAGTTGTAATTTAATGGTTCTTAGGTATGTATATATATATATATATATGTATATATATACATTGAATAATTTTCTTTCCCTAAACAGGTGGTTGTGGACCAGATGAACAAGAATACGATTGCCAACCATTTTGTGCCAACCGTTGCAACCCTCTTAAAATATGTCCAAGAATATGCATAAAGGGATGTTTCTGCAAAGAAGGACTTGTCCTTGACGATGATGGTAAATGTGTGAGAAAAGATCAATGCATCCCAAAAACACCCGATGACAAAAAATGCAAGAGAAACGAGCAGTATTATTCGTGTAAACCTACCTGCAACAACACTTGTGAAAACTATGGAACAAACGGTCCTTGTCCATTAATCTGTGGAAGTGGTTGTTTCTGTAAGAAAGGTTTAGTATTAAGGAAAGATGGAAAATGCGTAAAACCCGAACAATGCGGAAAAGGTAAGCTACTCCCACTACTTATTCCAAAAATAAATTATTTCCAAATGCCAAAATGTTGATAAATGTGCCATGCAACTTTTATTTTTCTCGAATTATAGGGAAACGTGAGGCTAGTTGTAACAAGGGTAGGAAATAACACGCAATTTACGAAATATTTTGTAACTTATTTGATTAGATATTTCGATAAACATAATTCTAATGACGCGCTTTATTAGGTAAGCACAATCAGTGTTCTGCAAAAATGGTTAATGAGAGGTTCTGTACATGTGGGTCATTTTAGCTAGTTAGATTTAAAAAAAATGTATTTCGTAAATTTTGATTAAAGTTGTGTTAATTTGTATTTCAAAGAAGTGCTTATAGCTATTTATTTAGTCTGTGTGTTGAGTTATAAAATGCATGTTTAATTTTTCTGTATAAATCATTATAGTTTTTTATAAATAAGCAAAATGTCCAAAATCATACGATGGGGCAAGTTGAAATAAAATTAAAAAGTTGAATTAAGTTGTAACGTTACAAATTGCCATTCCTGTTTTGATTCTTGCAGTTAGACATTCTACTTTAAATGTTAACAAGCAAATTATTTATTGTATATGCATTTTTAACATGAGGAACTATAAAAAGAAATCTGAAAGAGCTTTAAAGGATATATACGATTTGGCTACAGCTGAAATCTTCGAGAAAGGTACGAATATTAGACACCCATCACCCGAAGGTAAATTTGAAAGATAATTTGAAGAGCGAATTAAAAAGTAACACAAATATAAAGAAAAAGGAACATAAAGACAAAGGAAAAGATTATAAGAAGAAACAAATAAATAAATGGATAAACGAAAGGATAAAAATATAAATAAAATGTCTTTAACTTCAGATACAGATTCTGAATTAGAGGAGTGGCTTGTGGAGATGCCTATAGCTAGAGCTCGATGTGTCCACCCAATTTCAGGAAACTTTCAGAAATGAAAAAGTTTTGGCTTCTTTGCCACTACTATATTTATAAAGAAATATTTTCTGTGTTTTTAACACGCTTTATTAGCTTCACCTGTATGTATGTTTGTATGTATGTGTGTATGTTTGTATGTATGTGTGTATGTTTGTATGTATAATGTATGTTTATAACCGCTCTGGGAGCAAACAAAATATCTATATTGTAAATAAAGACGTTCCCTACGTGAACGCTGTGGCTGTGAGGTAAAGCTCCGCGATACGAACCTAAAGGTCTAGCGTTCGAGCCCAGTCAGGGGAGAATTTTTAAAAATGGTATTTGTTTAATTCTAAATTATTTTAATTTAAGATTTAAATGTATGTAAATATTATGGTGTGTCACTCATACGATTTTCTCTTACCCTGCCTTTTAATACTAAGATAGATATTTTGTGCTTTTTAGTTCACATTTCTATAAACACCTGTTCTTTAATTTTTTAAAACTGTAATATTATTATATTATAGGGCCGTGATTATTTAATCGCGACTTATAATCTCGATTTAATCACGAATTAGAGAATATTGTATAAAAATGTGGCGTAGGAAAAAAAAAAAAAAAAGCAGAAATTTCTCATCAATGAGAGCGTTCTGAAAAAAGGGCGGAGAATTCGAGCTCTGCTATAGCCTCTATGAGGCAGAAGAAAGGGTATAATGCTTAATTTGCAAAATGTGAGCACACTTTAAACGAATGAGAGGGAACAAAATATCATTTGTTTGAATTAATTTCAACTCTGACTAAGATTGACTTCTTTGTCGATTTTATATTTAATTTTCTCTTTATTTTGCTATAATCCATTTGCTATAATTCATTGTTACTATACCAAGGTTATAATTTAATATTATTTATTAATTGTCTTTTCAATTAAATTCATAAATGATTGATAACAAAAGACATTTTGAAATATTGTCGTTTTTATTGTGAGGGTTCCCTTTGTATCTGTTACATTTTGCCCCACGTGTGTTACAATTTGCCCCAAATCCGGGACAAATTGAAACACAAATTTTGAAAAAATATTTTTTGTGCTAAAATTAGCAAAATTAACGAAAGATTATTTATTTATTTATTTATTTATTATGAATATGATAGATGAATATGTATGCTATGGACAGGGATGGAACACGGGCGCAGAATTCATACCGGAATTTGCTTAAGAAATTTCTTTAAGTGTAATATCGTTGATTTAAGAAGTAGAAAAATTTCATACATTGATAGTGGTATGAATTCTGCGCCCGTGTTCCATCCCTGTATGGAAAACAGCAATTATAATCAGGAAAACGTAGATACATTTCAAAATATACTGAAGTACACCGAACATTTTCCGCCAAGAACTTTAATTTAACAACAGCCATTTTAAGCCAAGTAGCGCAACAAAAATATAAATTAATTATAAAATAATATCAAAGAAAAATATTGAAATAGAAATAGTAGTCGTATAAATAAACTATTTTTATCTGAGTAAATAGTTTTATAGAAAATTTGTTTCAACAAGCACTATTTTATCGTAAAAACCATCTATATTAATAAAATCAGACTTTTGTCTGTAAATTTGTCAGAATTAAAAAATTTTGAGATATCTTCACGTTTCACACACCATGAAAACCAAAAATGACTTAAAATTTTTTTGTCCGTCTGTGTATGTGTGTGTGTCATCGCATCTGTATATCTGTAACACTAGTTTTGTCCGGGTATCACGTGAGAGCGGCTGGACGGAATTCAACGGCGCTTGGCAGGAATTTAGGTATTTACCCAACTTAAGATTATATCTATCAACTTTTTTGAAATTTCCCTTCGTTCCGCCCCCCTGAGGGGTGGCAAAAGTCAAAAACACGTTTGTAAGCATAACTCGACTCGAAATTATTTCACAGTAAAGAAATTGCACATGGGGAGATTAGACATAAGTACAAATAAAATATTATCTGCGATATAGGAATTTTTAATTTTTAAAGGTAGGGAGGGGGGAAAAGCGATTTTTGGCGGGAAATTTCGCTAATTCAGGATTTTTGAGTAGAACTCTACCAAATGTGGAACAAAGATGTTGAAAAAATCTATGCGACTTACTTAGGGTATTTACAAAAACACATTTTTATTTCTATTTATTTATTTATTTATTTATTTATTTATTAGGGGGAGGGATTACGAGGGAGCAAAATCTGGACATTCTTTTTATCGCTAAATTTGTCCTGAGAAATCTATTGGAGTTGCGGTCACGAAACCAAAAATGTCGAAAGGAGCTATGCGTCTTCTTTAGGGTATTTCCAAAACATCTGCGATTTTTTTTTCTTTTTTCTTTCTTTTTTTTTTTTTTTTTTGGGGGGGGGGGGGGGGGGGATGTGTTACGAATGGCAAATTCGAGACACCCCTTTTTGCGCTAAATTTGTTCTGGGAAATTTATCAGAGTCGCAGTCACAAAGTTTGGTGCTTGGATTGTTTATATGTATCTGACCCCTAAAGTAACGGAATTTAATGAAATGCCCCCTATTCCCCTGGGGTGCAGGAAGCAAAAAACGTTTGTAACTATAACTCGGCCTCAAATTACTTCGCGGGGAAGAAATTGCACATGAGGAGACTACACTTGAGTGTAAATAAAACATTATGTATGATTTTGGAATTCTTGATTCTAACAGAAGGGAGGAAAAAAATCTTTTTTTTTTTTTTAATTTAATTTATTTATTATTTATATATATATATATATATATATTGGGGGGGGGGGCGTTACGAAGAAGCATATTCGAAATTCCCCTTTAAGCGCTAAATTTATCTTATGAAATCTATACACGGGCTTGCTAGCAAATGAATTATTTGAAGTGAAAAATAAATAAAATGAAATAAGGTCATTGTGCCTAAATGCGATAACCCATAAATGCGACAAAGTTCTTCTACTGAAAATCTAAATGCTTATATCACAAACTTATAAATCATAATGGAACATACACATTTCAAGAACGGTTCGCGAAACTTTTCATTAAATTTTAAAGGTTTTTTTCTAGTAGAATTTTCTTTTGCAGTAAACATTGTCCATTATGGCTTTCCGACGTCTTTTCCTAATTGCGATGAAAAATTTTCAAATAGTAACTGTAATTTTATCCTTTAATCTTTCAAGGTCAAATAACCACTGTTACGTCATATGCTTGAATACCCTTTATACCTATCAGAAGAAAAAAAAAAAAAAATACTACATTTTTTTAAAAAGAGGGGTTTAAAATTTTTATCGCATTTAAGGGTCTGTTTACACCATTTTCCTAAATGCGACAAATTTTATCCCTTAAATGCGGCAATTTTTACAGTTGATATATTAAGGGAAGTTTAAGCATTTTTTCCTTTTTAACACTTTCCAACAAGGTTTAAAAGTGACTTAGGCTTGTCTGTCCCTCTGTCCGTCTGTCTGTCTGTCTGTCCGCGCTCTAATTCCTGTAGGGACACCCGAAAGTATTCCAAAGCACTGTGTTCTATGAGAGGTATTGCTGTAAACCATATTTAATACCTTAACTATATACAAATCTTAGTGAAAATGAATCATGTTATTCAAGTTCACTATCGGATGTTTCATATATAAAATGGAATAAATACCACCACTAGTTTGCACACAGGGACACTCGAAAGTACTCCAAAGCATTGCGTTCTATGAGAGGTATTTCTATAAACCAAATTTTAATAACTTTACTTTCCACAAAGTTTAATGAAATTGAAATATGTTATTCATATGCACAAAAGAATGCTTTGCATAGAATATAGCATGATTAGCATTACATTTACAGGGCCACACAAAAATATTCAGTTACATTAAGAACTATTCATAAAAATTTGCTATAATTTCAATTTCGTTTACATTAAGCGTTTTTAACATTGTCTAACAATTTTCATCTGTGAATATAATTTCAATTTAAGTATCTGTCTGTTCGTCTGTCCGCACTCTAGCTCCAGTAAATATTTATGTAATTTCTTGAAACTGATATATGTTATTTAAGTTCACTATCGGATGTTCCCTACTGAAAAAGGAGTTAATATCTCTACTGGTTTGTGTACAGAGGCACCCAAACCTTTTACAAAGCATTGTGTTCTATGAGAGATATTTCTATAAACCATATTTTAATACCTTTACTGTACACAAACCTTAATGAAATTGAGAAATGTCATTCAAGTTCACTATCGGATGTTTTATATATTAAATGGAGTAAATACCACCACTGGTTTGGGCACAGAGACACTTGAAAGCATACCAAAGCATTGCGTTATATGAGAGGTATTTCTGCAAACCAAATTTTAATAACTTTACTTTGCATAAATCTTAATGAAATTGAAAAATGTTATTCATATGCAAAAAGGAATGCTTTTTATAAATACAGTATGATTAGTATTAATCTTACAGGGCCACATAAAAATATTAAGTTACATTATGAGCTATTAATAAAAATTTGCTGTAATTGCATTTTCTTTTACAATAAGCATTTTTAACACTTTCTAACAATTTTTAAGTGCGAATATGATTTTAATTTGGTTATCTTTCTGTCCGATTGTCTGTCTTTCTATCTGGCTCTCGTCCCGAGAGTTCTTAAATATTTTCAGAATTTTGAAAAATTGATATATGTTATTAAATTTCACTATGGAATGTTTCCTATTTAAAATGCCATTAATATGTCCTACACAACGTGTTTGTGTACAGGGAACATCCAATGCTTTGCGTTTTAGGACAGACATTTTTATAAATCACATCTAAATAACTTTCTACTGTAAAAATTATAAATAAATTGAAATGTATTTTAATATTCTAAAATAATGTTTTGTATAGAATATGATATGATCAACCTTCAGATTTACAGGACTACACTAAAATATTCAAATACATTAAGGGAAGCAATTATAATCTAACGGCTGGATTTTCTTTTGCATTAAACCTTTTTAACGTTCTTCAACGATGTCTGAGAGCGGTTTTAAATTGAATTAGTCAATCTGTACATTTTTCTGTGCTTCTCTCCTTTGTTTGATAATGCAGGCAAAGAATATTGAAAGTTATACGATACAACAAGCACGTACAATTGGAGAGTATTAATAACCAGTGCGTACTGCATGATTTTTCGTTCTTTTTTTAACACTTTCCAGCAAGGTTGAAAAGTGTCAATGACTTCGGTTTGTCTGTCTGTCCGCAGTCGAACTCCTGTAAATTTTCATGGAATTTCTTGAAGCTGATATATCGTATTCAAGTTCACTATCGGATGTTCCCTACTGAAAATGCAGGGAATTCCTCTTCTGATTTGTCTACAGGGACACCCAAAATTTTCCAAAGCACTGTGTTCCATGATAGATATTTCTATAAACCGTATTTTGATATGTTTACTTTAAACAAATTTTAATGAAATTGAAATATATCATTTAAATCCACTTCCGGATATTCCTCATGTAAATTGAAGTAAATACCATCACTGGTTTGTATACAGGGACATCCGAAAGTATTTAAAAGCATTGCGTTCTATGGAAGGTATTTCTAAGCACCAAATTTTAATGATTTTACTTTGCACAAGTCGTAAATATATATATATATATATATATATATATTATTCATATGCACAAAAGAATGCCTTCCATAAAATACAATATTATTAGCATTATATTTACAGGGCCACACAAAAATATTCAGATACATTAGGAGGTATTATTGGAAAATTGCTTGAATTGCATTTTCGTTTACAATAAGCGTTTTTATCACTTTCTAAATGTTTTTAACACTTTCCAATAAAGTTGAAAAGTGTTAATGACTTAGGTTTTTCTGTCTGTCCGTGCTCTATCTCCCGTAAACATTCATGGAATCAGAGTTACACATACACTACTCAGAAAAGAAGAGCTAAACACGGAGTTACACACGCTGTTATAAAAAGGCAAAGTTACACACACAATTACACACAAACTGTTAATAAAAATGCTGAGTTACACACACAATTACACACAATTACACACAAACTGTTAATGAAAATGCAGAGTTACACACACACTGTTAGCAAAAAATTAGCGGTACACACAGCGTTACACACATTGTCAAAAAAAAAAAAAAAAAAAAAAAAAAGATTTACACACGGAGTTACACACACTGTTAATAAAAAGGCGGAATTATACACAGCAAAAAATCAGTGATACACGCATAGTTACACACATTGGTCAAAAATTAAAAAAAAAAAAAAAAGAATTGAACATTGAATTACACACACTGCTAATAAAAAGGCAGGATTATACACAGAGTTACATGCACTGTTAATAAAAAGGCGCTGTTGATAAAGAGTTACACACAGAGTTACACACACAGAGTTAATAAGAAGGCAGAGTTGCACACACACTTTTAATTACGTACAGGGTTACACACACTGTTAGTTCCACATAAGTAAAATTACACACGTTGTTTGCTAAAAATCAGCGATACACACAGTGTTACACACACAATGTTAAAAAAAAACTGTTAATAAAAAACAAAATTACACATGGAGTTACACACACTGTTAATAAGAAAGAAGAGCTACACACACACTGTCAATTGCATACAGGGTTGCACACACAGTGACAGTTTCACATAGCGTTACGTACACTGTTAGAAAAGTTCAGCAATACACACAGAATTACACACACACTGTTAAAAAAAAAGAAGAGTTACACACTGTTAACAAACAGCAGATTTAGACACAAAGTTCCACACACTATTAATAAAAAGGAAGAGTTACACACACTGTTAAAGGCAGAGTTGCACATAGAGTTACACAACATTTTATCTTGAAATAGTTATGTGGTATTAAGTATTTTATAAACTATAAAAAAAGAACGAAAAATCATGCATTACGCAATGATTATTAACACTTTCTAACTGCACGTAATTGTTGTATCTTATAACTTTGAAAGTTCTGTGCCTAAGTTATCACACAACAAACAAACAGTAGTTCTGAAAGGCATACAGACAGACTAATTGAATTCCTAATCATTCTTAAACACTGTTTGAAAGTGTTAAAAATGCTTAACACAAAAGAAACCGTCGCCCTTCGATTGTAATTCCAGCCCTTAATCTATCTGAAAATTTCAGTGTAGCCCTGTAAATTTGAAGGTTAACAAAATCATATTTTATACAAAACACAATTTTAGCAAATTAACAATAAATGCCAATTTTTTTTATGATTTTACAGTTGAAAGTACAGTATGAAAGTTCTTTAAATGTAAATTATAAAAATGTATGTCCTAAAATGCAACGCATTGGCATTTTTTGCGCGTTCCTGTACATAAACATGTTGTACAGTACCTATTAATGCCCTTTTTATTTGGGAACATTCAATAGTGAATATGAACAACATATATATTTTTTTTAAAATTCAGAAAATATTTCCGGACGCTAAGTGCGGTACACGGACAGATAGACAAATGGAGATTAGGGCACATAGATACAGAAATTGAAAACACGTTAAGACTTAAACAAGAAAGAAAAATCATGCAGTACCTATTGATTAGTAACACCTTCCAACTGTACGTAATTGTTGTATCGAATAACTTTTAATATTCTTTGCCTACGTTGTGAGGTTGAGACGTTAGAACGTCACCACAGTTGTTTTAATTAAGCTGGATCCAGCAAAGTAGAAAGTGGGGACGGTTAAAATCGCTTCGTCGTCAGTGACTCGGCGAAAGTTGAGGTCGAGTTAGCTTTGTGTCGGCAGGGTGCTGCAATGAAAGACTTAGATTTTGAATGTTAGATAAATTAGAAGTAATTTTAAAAGGACGGATTGAAATGAAGAGAGAGGAGGATGTAGGAAGAAGTATAAAATGGCGATGGTTTTAGTAGATGGGAGTGGATGTTGGAGGATATTATAGTGGATGTTGGAGGATATTATAGTGGATGTCGGAGGATATTATAGTGGATGTTGGAGGATATTATAGTGGATGTCGGAGCATATTATAGTGTTATAGTGTGGATATTGGAGTATTATAGTGGATTGTTGAAAGTCTTACTTTGGCGAATATTGAGTAGTAGAAATTTAGATAAGTGAGGAATAAGTCATGATGAGTGTTAGTACGAGTACTTGCTAGCGCTCGTGAAAGTGAATTTCGATCTGTAGGGAATCCTCTGATCGAAAGTGAAGTCGCAGCAGTGGAGTTACGAGTGCAACCGTCGCTACACCTTCAATTGCTTGCTGGGGTGAGATATTTAAGATAATCTAATTTAATTGTTGATATATATATTTTGATTGAGTAATACACTGACTGAGCTAGTTTAATTGTCAGGCCACCCTCCCCATTAATCTGCTCAAATAAACTTTAGTTATTGTCAATTCAAGTTTTGTGTTCTCTTACTTATCCAATTAGTGATCTAATTAAGTTAAGATGGAGTTTGCGTCAACGCAAACTTTACAACGTTATCACACAACAGACAGAAGGACTGAAAAATATACAGATAGACTAACTGATTTTAAAATTACTCTTAGGCATTTTGGAAAGAGTTAAAAAGGCTTAACGCAAAAGAAAATGCAGCAATTAGATTATAATTACAGCTTTTGATCTCTCTGAATATTTTAGTCTAGCCCTTTAAATCAGAAAATTAATCATACCATATTCTATACAAAATACTATTTTAGAATATTAACAATATATTTCAATATTTTTATGATTTTTGCAGTAGAAAGACTTAACTTTCAAAAAATTCTGTCCTAAACCGTAATGCATTGGCTTTTTTTTTTTTTTTTTTTTTTTGTCCCTGTGAACAAACTAGTTGTACAGGACCTATTAATGTCGTTTTGAATGGGGAACATTCTATAGGGATAATGTTTATAAAAATAACACTCATAAAACACAATTCTTTCGAATGCTTTTGGGTATCCCTGTACACAAACCAGAAGAGATATTCACTCCATTTTCAATATGGAACATCCGATAGTGAACATCAATAAAATATATCAGTTTCGAGAAATTCCATAAATATTTACAGGAGTTAGAGCGCGGGCAGACAGACGGACAGACAGATGGACAGATACACAAACTGAAATCATATTCACACTTAAAAATGTTAGAAAGTGTTAAAAACGCTTAATGTAAACGAAAGTGCAATTCTAGAATTGTTTTATCAGTAGCTCTTAATATAAATGGATATTTTTGTGTCACCCTGTAAACCTAATGCTAATCATGCTATATTCTATGCAAAGCATTTTTTTCTGCATATAAATAACATATTTCAATTTCCTAAAACTTCGTGGAAAGTAAAGTTATTAAAATTTCATTTATAGAAATATCTCTCATAGAACGCAATGCTTTGGAATACTTTTAACTGTCCCTGTACATAAATCGGCGGTGGTATTTCCGCCATTTTATACAAGAAACATCCAGTAGTGAACTTGAACAACATATTTCAATTTAATTGAGATATGTCTACAGTAAAACCAATAGAAATACCTCCCATAGAACACAATGCTTTGAAATGCTTCCGGGTGTCCGTGTACACAAACCAGTATAGGTATAAACTCCATTTTAAATACGGAACATCCGATAGTGAACTTGAATAACATATATCACTTTGAAGAAATTCCATAAATATTTATGAGATTTAGAGCTCGGACAGACAGACAGGCAGACAAACAGGCGGACAGGCAGATACACAAAACTGAAATCATATTCACCCTTAAAAAATATTAGAATGTGTTAAAAATGCTTAACGTAAACGAAAGTACAATTCTAGCCATTTTTTTTAATAGCTCTTAATGTAACTGGATATTTTTGTGCCATCCTGTAAATCTAATGCTAATCATGCTATATTCTGTGCAAAGCATTCTTTTGTGCATATAAATAAAATATTTAAATTTCCAAAGTAAAGTTAATAAAATTTGTTTTATAGAAATATCTCTAATAGAACGCAATGCTTTGGAATACTTTTGAGTGTCCCTGTATATAAATCGGTGGTGGTATTTCCTCCATTTTATACAGGAAACATCCAATAGGGAATTTGAATAACATATTTCAATTTCATTAAGATATGTCTACAGTAAAGGTATGAAAATATGGTTTATAGAAATACCTCTCACAGAAAACAATGCTTTCGAATGCTTTTGGGTGTCCTGTGCACAAACCAGTAGAGGTATAAACTCCATTTTCAATAGGAAACGCCCGATAGTGATCTTGAATAACATATTTCAATTTCATTGAAATATGTCTACAATAAAGGTATGAAAATATGGTTTATAGAAATACCTCTCATAGAACACAATGCTTTGAAATACTTTCGGGTGTCCCTGTACACAAACCAGTAGAGGTATCCATATTCACCCTTAAAAAATGTTAGAATGTGTTAAAAACGCTTAACGTAAACGAAAGTACAATTCTAGCCATTTTTTTTTAATAGCTGTTAATGTAACTGGATATTTTTGTGCCACCCTGTAAATCTAATGCTAATCATGCTATATTCTGTGCAAAGCATTCTTTTGTGCATATAAATACCATATTTAAATTTCCAAAAACTTCGTGGAAAGTAATGTTATTAAAATTTGATTTATAGAAATATCTCTCATAGAACGCGATGCTTTGGAATACTTTTGAGTGTCCCTGTACATAAACCGATGGTGATATTTCCTCCATTTTACACAGAAGACATCCTATAGTAAACTTTAATAACATATTTCAATTTCATTAAGCTATGTCTACAGTAAAGGTAGGAAAATATGGTTTGTAGAAATACCTCTCATAGAACACAAATGCTTTGAAATACTTTCGGGTGTCCCTGTACACAAACTAGTAGAGTTATAAACTCCATTTTCAATAGGGAACGTCCAATAGTGATCTTGAATAACATATATCAGTTTCAAGAAATTCCATAAATATTTACGGGAGTTAGAGCGCGGACAGACAGAAGGACGGAAAGACAGACGGACAGACAGACAGACAAACCGAAGTCATAAACACTTTTCAACCTTGTTGGAAAGTGTTAATAACAGTTTTCAACCTTCTTTGGAAAATGTTAATAACATTAAAGTAACTTCCATGCATTAAATGCATTATCGCATTTAGGGAGTTTGAACATCGCATTTAGGACATAGTACCTTAAATGCGACAAAAATTTCCTAAATGCGACGCTGGTATATATTTTCATAAATTACTGATATTTTTTTAATTTCTTGAAAAAAAAATGACACAAAACACTAGTTTAGAACTATGAGTATAATATTCAACCATTTTTTCTTTCTTTTCATAATTATTTGTTTACTAAAATGTCATAAGTTTCCTAAATGCGATAAACTTACCAAAAATCACGTCGCATTTAGGCACAATGACCTTAATCATTTTTCAACGGGCGCCTTAGTTACCCTGCAACCTGCAACTAGTGTAGAAAATAACGTGATAATAAATACTCTATATGTTATACTATTAAGCAAGCAAGATTTGTATATATTTGTATTACTAGCAGGCTTTGTCCTCTTTGCTGGTCACTATTATGCAATGCGATTTCGAATGGCAAGGTGTAAATAAACAATTCATAGTAAAACTACAAAACCTTGGGAAATAATTATTCGTTAATCAGTTCTACCACTATGACTTTGTAGTGTTTTTCTTTGATATGGCTCAAATTTGTTTTCAGCTTTTATGAATTTTTATTTTATTTTGTGTGAAAATTACATTTTTCCTATTAAATTATTTGTAACAATTATTTTCATTAAAAACATTTTTAACTTATTACATAATTAAAAACTTAAAAAGTTTGGCTGAATGTGTAATTAACGTAAATAATGGTATTATTAATCATTAGTAATACCCTCAATGTGACTATCTTACCATCCATAAGTTTCATGGCATTACATTTTCACATTTTAAAATTTATACTCACGAAACGTAAAATGTACTGTACATGAAAGAAAGAAAGAATAAACGTTGTATTCAATGCACCGTACATTGTGTAAAACAATGTTAGGAATGAAAAAAAAAAAATCAACTGTATTTTTCTTTCTATTGTTTATTTCATATGACATAATATTTCGTTAACTGTTTTAGACAAACCATGCCCTCAAGTTAGGTGTTCTGCTGATTGTCCTTTG